>JAMWET010003117.1:12500-102500 GCA_024036415.1 Prochilodus magdalenae
GGTCTACCAGCAGTGGATACAATCCCAGTCTACAGGGAATTCTGGGGAGTAAATCTAAATCTGGCCCATCTGTGCTATTCTTAGAAGCAAGAGTGGCTGAACATTGATGTGGCCCACATCCAGAAACTTGTCCAGTCAATGCCCAATCCAGTCACAGCTGTTATTTGTGCACCTGTAGGTATTAGATTAGGTTTGTTTCAGTCACAGGTGACTCATTGTTTGTCTGGTGCAAAATTACTAGGAAGGAAATCTTTGACTGTCATTCATTACCATATTAAATGGCAAATAAAGATATCAATCTGGAGATATCAATTTAGAGAAGACTGTGTTACAACAGTGACAATAAAATAATGATTAAACAGCATTAGCTTGGCTTCATTCTTGACTTTCATAAAAACAACTGAGTTTGTTCAGTCGTTTTCCGCCGGGAACACCCAGTTTCAGTGCGTTATCACTCCTCCACGTTTACTGCAGTACAAGCCCTCACGCTTTTAACACGGCTTCTTCTTATTTCTTATTTCTTACCATTTATCCAGTGCTGTATTTACTATGCGCTTTATTTAATTGTTCTAGTCGTTTCACTCTAACAGCTTTTCAGAGAACACTTCTGCTTGGAGATGCCGTGTCAGCACTTGTTCTGAGCTGAACACGTAAACACCGATGCCTGTAATATGGCAGTGCATGCGCTGCCTGTCACCGGCTCACTCTCACTCCAACACTCAACTTTACCTGAACATACTGACGGACTCTGCAGAAGGGACTGCTGTCCACTAACGTGTGATGTTTTTGATCCGGCTGTTTTGCTTGAATGAAGTCATTCTGTGCTCCGAATCATGCTCATATTAGGAACTCCGTTTCCCAAACCTTTATATCAGAGCTGTCCATAGAAAATCATTGATCTCCAATTTTGTTCATTTTTACTTTGATGCCTCATTTGATCACATGAGCTGCTGTTTACACTGTGTGGAAATTCCATGAAGATTGGACCAACAGAAATGGGCCAAAACAGCTTGGAAAGACTTCTGGTTCCATTGACTTCCATTCAAATGAAATTAAGTTTTTGGCCTCTCCTGTAAAGTTGTCATTTTGGAGATGCCTGTTTTTCTTTGGACACTGATGATGGTTTTATCCTACACATATTTCTCCCAGAATGTCACTTTCCTGAAATAAAAAACTAAAAAAATATTAATAAAAACATTATCAGTCAAAAGATAAACAATTCTCTATACATGCTACAAGCCAGCTAACACTCATGAAGGTAAGTCTGTTATTTAAGATCATCACTAGTGTACTCAAACTGTACCAGGTTGCCAGTCATGATGTCATTTCAGAGTTCAGCAGTGCTGGGCTGCGTGTAGCAATATTTGTATTGATGATGTCACGGTTCAGGGGATGCAGTGGCATTCACAGAAAGCATGTCCAAGGTTTCGGAACGATTTGTTTACCATAGCGGCAGCTTTCAAAAGCATTTTTTAATTTTCCTAATAGAGAAATCAAACCTAGATCTTGAGTTCCTGATAAGGACATGACAGTGATGGCAGAGTGACAGCAGGATGTCCAACGAATTTGGAAATTAATCAAACCATGGACTGAGCGTTCTGGAATTTCTCAAACTGGCAAGGTGAAGGTTAACATGTACTGCCATCAAACTGCTGCTGGCACAGCATCATTGGCTAGCTCAGCACACTTGGATGAGAACACTGGGGAGTATGCTAATTCTGTCACATCAGCTAACATGTCCCTGTTCTGTCCAACACTAGGTAAAGCGTAGAGGCATCCTACCCACCCAGAGATAGACCATTTATGCTTTTCTGGACCCTTGGCCTTTGATGTTTATGGCATCACCAGGGGTCACTGCTTACACTAGTGATTCTTAGTCCTGAGAGGAAGAAGAACTAGCCTGCTTTCCTGCCAAAACTTATACTTCAGTTTAGAAAGGGATTGACTGGGTCCTCCAGGACCAGGATTGGGGACCACTGGCTTGAACAACTGCACCAATCAGGAGCTCCATTCAGAGCGGTTTAGTGTGAAGACCTGCACCCCATGTTGTGTTCTGTAGCGTCAATGGAAGATATCGTCGCTGTCCAAAGAAAACAGGCATCTCCAAAATGGCAACTTCACAGGAGAGACCAAAAACCTCATTTAGTTTGAATGGAAGTCAATGGAACCAGACGTCTTTCCAAGCTGGTTTAGGCCATTTCTGTTGATCCATTCTTCATGAAATTCACAGCCAGTGTAAACAGCAGCTCATGTGATCCAATGAGGCAAAAAAGTAAAAATCAACAAAAATGGAGATTTTCTTTGGGCGGCGACGATATGCTGATTACCATCGAATCCAGCATATGTTGTGTTTTGGGTACTGCCAAACCAGCATCAGGCCAGCACCAGACCAGCCGAAACTGATGTAGAACATCTTAAACTGGCAGGGACCTAGTTTACATAACTTACTTCTAGGTGTACTGATACTGATTCACGGGCAACAGTAGACTAGAAGAGAATACAGTCCTAGGCTTCCAGTGAGAGAATTCGACAATTTACTTTAAGGAAGCTAAATGTGGCTCAACGGAACTGAGAAGAGAATACAGCCGTTTACTTTACTGAAGCTGACTGGACCGTTTATTGAAGAGTGGGACTTCCTTCATAGTTCAGCACTATGGGCTTTCCCATTCATTTCCATTGACCCACTGACCTGTATCCTCTACTATGTCTCGGATGCTCCATAGAATTCTTGGTTATGTAGCACATGCTGCACAGGTCTCCACCCCCAGCCTCTATTTGACATGCTACTATGGAAAGATGATGGAAGTGTGTTAAATTGCTGATGCGGTTAAATATTAACAAGTCATTAGATAATTCAATGTGCACAAAGGTAGGGACGAAAGACACAGCTCCGGGAAGGACCTACCAGTTATCGTCATCTTCAGGGGGAGGAGCCAAGACAATAGGTGTAAGGATAGACAATGACAGATGTGCAGCACAAAGGAAAGTCTGAAGCGGTGGAATCTGAAGGACTAGTCACAAAGAATAGTCACCTCCTCCATTAGTCTAGAACTTTCCACAGACTTCCCATCACTCAGCCTTAGCCACACCCTTCGATCCCTCTGGGCTTTGCTAATGTCTTACCTAATAGAGTTCTACAACAGTAGGCCGTTACCCAACCATAGGTAGACCAACATCCAACATGGAGCTAACCTTGACCTGCTGTTCTACTCATAAACATGCGGCGGAGCCGTGTAAGTCCTCACAGGGCACAACGCACTTTCCATTTCTTCACCGCAGGAACAAGAGTTTATTCCACGTGCGAGAGGCACTTCACTGAAATCAGATTCAGATTTTTAGTGGATCTTAGAAAAGCAATGCTAGAGGTAGTTATTCGTGATTTCAGCAGGACACTGAATTAAACAATGGCCTTGTCATTCACACTCAGTTACACATATCCTCCATACACACTCGCTCATAATTGTTCCACAATACCTAATACACTGTCTCATAATATCTTAGTCAGACTCGGCATTGTTACATGGAGCCATTACAGAGCACGAGAACACACCTACACTGAAATACTGTATAACTGTATACGTCATTTATAGAATATTAATGTACATCTCATATAGAGAAACTTTATGGAGACGTACTTTATAATCCTATATCTCATGTACAACTCATATATCAAACCTTTAATAATAATAATAATAATAATAATAATAATAATGCGTTACACTTTTATAGCACTTTTATAGCACCTTTCACAAAACAAACCCAGGACTGGGTTTACTAAACAATATATATATATGTTTACAAATATATATTTTATAAATTATATATGCTTTATGAAGAAATACTCATATGTAGAAAATTAATGTACATCTCATATATACGACCTTTATAGAGCAATACTGTATATCTCATATATAGATATACATTACAGAAAACTACTGTATAAGCAATATTTCATGTACATCTTAAATATAAAAACTTCACAAAGTAATATTGCATAACAGTACATGTTACTTTACATCATATTTATAATAATATATTATATAATAATATATAAAATATATAATTTTATATATAAAAATATATAGTTTTTATAATATTTAGAATTTATTTTAAAAAATCTTATAATATTAAACAGGTATTCATATAAAACATGTTTACTATACTCATCTTTAATATCAATACTGATCGGTTTTATTTAAAATACATCTTTAATGGATCTATGAAGTCAAAGTAACCATGACCCCTCAGAACCGCTGAGTCACTGCACCTCCTGGTTACAGAGAGCTTTTGTTTTGAAGCGCGGTGTTTGTTTGTTTTCTGTAGTTCTGAGTTATTACCGTTACTCCTCCAGACACACTGCCTGTACTTCTCCTCCGAGCCCTTCACCGCTCTCACTCCTTCACCAGCACCAGGATTGGTCAGCCCTTATCATCAGTGTCAGTCTGCCCATCATAGCCGTGTCTAATAGGCTGTAAAGCGGCTGGCTAAGCCAACAGAGGCTTCGTCTGGACCGAGTGGGGGCCGGCGGGGGGGCGGTGACGTGACCGGCGCTATTTAAAGGGGAAGGCCGAAAAACATGGCACGCGCTTCGGCCAGACAGGAATCCAAGGACTGGGAGATGGACAGGTCAGGAGGACAGAGCCAAACTTTCATCCACACGAAGAAGAGAGGGTACGACATCACCCGTAACCCTCACCTCAACAAGGTAACCACTCAGAGACGCGGTTCAGCTCCTCGGACCGGTTTGAGTTTGTTGGCGAACATGACAGGCACTGTTTGGAGAGGGTGTCACTTTCAGGGGCTATAATTAGATTTAAAGGGGCTGTGTGTGCGCGTGTGTGAGTGTGTGTGCGTGCGCGCGCGCGCTCGTGCTGGCTAGAGAAAACAATCCTCCCAGTGAAATACACACACACACGTGCACGCGCACGCGCGTTTCTATTCTTTTAGCCTTGGTAGGTTTTTTTTTTTGCTGGCTGCAAACTGTAGGTTGTACTCTATTGTGGGTCTTAAGGCCGGAGACATTTTTGGTCCACTCTGAATAAAATGCTGTTTTGAAAAATAAATAAATAAAGACAAACAAATATTCTTAGAAAAAAAAAAACACGCATAAAGAGACTTATATTAATACATATAATATTACATGAACTGTTTACTGGGAATTTCTGGGTGAAATTTCCCAGCAGAATGTTTAAACTGGAATGCCCCAGCAAGTCAGATTTCCTCCTCAAAAACTCAACAGCCATTCCATCCTATCCCGCATCCCTGACCTCAAAATCCAAGATGGCTGCACCATGCATAGAAGGCGACTAGCATACTTAGCCTGATGCGTATTTATCAGCTGGTATTGCTAAAATGGGCTAAATTAGCAGGAAAACCATCTGCATTCCGAAGGAGCGTTGATTTTGTTTTTCAAACTGGAAATGAGCTATAAATGTGCATCACCCTGCTAATCATGCACACGAAAATTAAATATGTGCATCCGTGTGGGTTCTAGTGTCGAAAGACTTCAGAATCTCTAATTGTTGTATTTAAATATGTATAGATAGATAGATAGATAGATAGATAGATAGATAGTGAGCATATATCAATCTGCTGGCTTGATAAGGCCCCACTGAGTACAAGATCTAGCTGGATTCTAAGTATACACAAATTAGCCAGTGAAGGAAGTATACGTTAATTGGACTGGGAGTGGAAAATGAGTGATGATGAATTTTATCTAATACTCAATTGGACCTACAGCCATGCCAGTAGTGGCCAGACAGTGGTTCACCATCCTCTTGCTAATGGAGAGTGAAATGACCAATGGGTTGACCATATTCTATAGCAATGTAATCTTCAGGCCCATCAAAATGTGCTCACTTAGCCAGTTTAGCTAATCTCAGTCCTTCTTTACTGGAGCTTGCCTCAGCTCATCCCTTGAAAGAGCAATCGGTGTTTTACCTTGTGCACACAGGCCTTCATATCTTATCTGCTAACCTGATGCTTTACAAGCGTCTGAAGGATAGCGCATCAGTGTTCAGACCATGTGGGAAGTGCATAGACCTTCGTACATATTGATATGGGAGGTGGGATGGAGGTTACAGGCTACACAGCTGAGAGGCTATGCTAGAGGACACTGTCCTAAGCTGAACTCTAATATGGCTGAAGTCCAGCTGTTCTAGGGAAATGTCCTCTGGCCTCATGTGCCTGTTGCTTAATACTGCTTTGTGTATAGTCAGCAGATTTAGTGTGCTGGGGTTAACAATATTTCCATGTTTGTGCTCCGTGAATTAGCCCTGACTTGCTAGTAACGCTGGCTAACGTGCCTCATATTCATATCACATTAAAACGTTCCGCCTCTGTGATCAGTTCTGGTTCAATATGAAATTATTTCTGGCCTGACTTGGTCTGTCTGCCCACTAGATTGTGGGTCTAGCGGATAATTGAGGTTTTTTATAACCAGTAATTTTACTGCATGCATTTTGCTAAAATTTTAACGGTGGAAAAAAACGTAAGTAAATGAACTTGATATATAAATGTAGTGTTTTCAATTTCTCATCCTCTCTATTATTAATTTTTAAAAAATGATAAAATGATAAAGTTACAAAATTTTAGCATGAGCTGCTTCACCATATGCACAACACGGCTAACTATGGCAGATTTAGCATCCATTTTTTAATAACACGGTTAATGCTGTTGCATCGTTGCCATTACTGGGAGAGAATATATAAGGTCTGACACTTGTGCTAGTTTTTAAATAATTCCTCACCTCTAAAATAGAACGAATTGTTATTAATATTCATTAGCGTTGTATGTAAAACCTTAAATAGTTATTAACAGACACGCACATTTATTTAGCCATTTAAATGCCAGTGATTAATAAAAGGTGTACACAGTTTTAGTTTAATTTTATGATGCCCATTAAAAAAAAAAACTTAATTAAATAACATTGACTCTGTTTAAACTGAGGACCAGCTTGTGCCCGCTATAAGTTATAAGGCACCTGGAGTACTGTACCAGTGAAAGGGGGGGGTATCTGTAAAGGTGTCATCTGACTGAAAAGCACTGGTAGCTACTGCTCCGATTCACAATCGCTAGCCGATCGAAGACTTCCAGAGGGCCTAGATCAGTGTTCACCAGCCCCGCTCCTGGAGGTTTTACCCCAAGAACAGGTTTCCTGCACATTTCTGCATCTTCCTGCCAAACCCCGGCCACTTTCACCCAATGAGGGTTTACCAGTTGGTGGATTAGTTGGATCAGGTGTGTCAGGAGCAGGGGCTGGAGCTCCTCCAGGACCAGGGTTGGGAACAGCTGTTTTAGGCTACTGCCTTAGCCCTAACTGATCTCACCAGATCCAGCTCCTTCTTACTTATAGAGGACCTTTATATAATATCTGGATGACTGCAGGACGGCAGCGGTCCGGTGATGCAGTTTTCTGATGAAATTGTAAATGATAATGTGATTGGTTGGTTCCTGATGGTTTAGATAGTCACTTTGATGCGTTAGGTCTTTAGTTCAGATCCTGAAGTCCTAACCAATGGGGAAGCCTGCTTGCCTGCAGATGCCATGGGGAACTCCTGATCTGATTATGTCACATTGGACGTTTCAAGAATGTTGTTTGCCTCCAACTAAAACTTGCAGGAACTGAAAATGACAGACTTCTTTTATTAACAGAGCTCATTAGGCCTTCTCAGGAAGGCCTGGAAGCCTGTGCATGTTCGCCTTTATATTACCCATTATGTAATCGGTTGTACCGCCTGGTATTCCGAGCACGTCTCTCGCTTGGGTGCTGATAAAGCGTGACGGACTGGCCTGATCTAGCATC
Source organism: Prochilodus magdalenae (assembly GCA_024036415.1). Lineage (NCBI taxonomy): Eukaryota > Metazoa > Chordata > Actinopteri > Characiformes > Prochilodontidae > Prochilodus > Prochilodus magdalenae. The sequence continues at coordinate 20,305 of JAMWET010003117.1, forward strand.
ATGTCTGCTGGCCAACTGACCAAATCCCGCTGACAACGCGGAGCTCTGCCTGTCATTAAGGTTAATGACTCTGCTCGGCTGCAGGTGTGTGAGTATCAGCATGGGCCTGTGTGTGTTTTTACTGGAGGGTCATTTGGAGAATGAGTTCACATTTTTTATCCAGGTGTGCTGCACCAGGAAGTGATGAATGATGCCTTTATACAGTATATGAATGCATAGAGTCCGTCCAGGCCTAGAGATAACCCCTGGTATGTGTGTCTGTGTGTGTGTGCTTCAGAGTGTGAGTTCGTACTTTGCTGGTTTGAAAAAGCGTAAGATTGTAGAACACGTCTTTCTCTTGACTGGCACTCAGGTTTGATCAAACCGATCCAAACACCGGCCATCTGAACTAACAGGCTGTTCTGACAGTGACCCACTTTTCGTAGAGGTCATGCTTGAGGCGGCCCTTTTCAGCTCAAGGCCATGGCCAGGTAAATGCTCATCTGAATGGTCTCCTCTGTGGCGGTAGGGCCGTAAAGGGTGGCTCTCAGACGCTCTCTGATTAGTGTTGGTTAAATATTTAGGATAGGACTAGGCCTAAGTGGAAAAGCCCACTTGGCGCTCCACGGCAAAATAAACGCAGAGTCTAGGTTTGATTTGTGCTGATTACCGTCTGGAGGAATGAAAGAAATCACGTATGTCCTCCACTATTTCGGCTGGGCATTCCAGAGGCCCATGAGCTCAATGCAACTCAATGACTTCTTAAACTCACTCAGATCTGTGTTTGCATTCTGAAACATACTTTATGTCTGTGGCCGTCTTGGGTCTGTGCTGTGGAAGTTGTTTTCTGGTTTTTATATTTTGAGTTTTATATTTAGTTTTGCTTTGCTACATCAGCTAAACCATATAGCATGCAGCTTCTTCTGGCTGTCTGCATCATGATGCAGAATTTATGGCTTGGCCAACAAGCTTAACCCACAAGAACCCAGACCCATTTCCCCTAAAGGGAAGTAATGAGGGATCAGGTATACGATTTAAAAGATCATTAAATTACCAGCAACATACACTCAGCATCTAAAGGCTAGTTATGCCCAGAAGGAATCAACCGTCAGGAATGAAACTTGGTGGGAAGGTTTGTCATCTAGGGTAAGCAAGGTCGCTGTACCCACTGACCCAACAGCCACCATTACAGACCTCCAGCGAGCAGTGGTGTCCTCCATGAGTCATCCTGTTAGTGCAGCACCATTGGCAGACAGCTGCACCACGCAGGACTACATGCACACAGACCGTTACCACGACTGTCCTTAACACCACGTCACCGTCACCAAAGACTGCAGTGGTGTCGTACCAGACTGTCATGGAGTGACTCAGAATGGCAGCGGGCCATCTTCAGTGAGTCCCGCTCTAGTCTTGATGGAGATGGCCAACAAGTCCGCCATTGGCACCAAGATGAGAGGTTCACTGTCACACAGTGAGCCAGGTGTCCCTACACCTCCACCCCAACGGCAAAATCTGCAGGAGCACCACAGGACACCATTAGGAACCTCTACGCTAAGATGCATGTATGTTGCTTAAGCAAACGTGACTGCCCAACGCCATACTGAGAGACAGACTTCTGTATGTGTAGCTCAGTAAATATTGATCATATCAGTCTAAATTTATCACCAGTTATTGATCCTGGTCACCTTTATCTTCCTTAGGAATGGCATTGCAATCCCACACTTCTTTCTGAGTGCACTTCTGATGATGAGAGTGTCTCAACAACCACTTCTTAATTTGTATTTCATGATTTCGTTCCAGAAATGGGATCAGAATGGGTTACAGGTACTACAGAACATGTTTCAGTTCCAGTCAAAGACCTTATAGATGCAGAATACAAGCTCGTAGGATGAACTGGGTTTGTCTCATTCACTAGCCAAGCACACTGCCGTTTGGTAAATGAGGTTCACAAATTCACGCAATGTCATGTGACTGCAGCCAGGGTGTGTAGTACTGGCCACTTCAGGACTCCATGTGCTAAAGTGAAGGATAAAGCTGTATAAAGGATAAAGGAACATCTTAGGAGCGTGTGCCGCATACATCACTGTGGGGTTGTGGGCTCTTCTGTGTCACGATGGTGGGTCACTCTTTACCACTATGCCCTGACATGGTAACTTGCACAGCAAGCCAGGTCTTCCCATTGGGTTTTTAGATAAACAGCTTTGGGACCAATCAGGGCAAGATCATTGGACTGATGGAGCTTAACCATAGCTCGGCAATCTAAGCCAGATTTGTGATAGAGATCTGTTAACCTTCTCCATAGAGCAAGGCTACCTGACGCTCCATTCGTTAGGATACGTACACCCTGAACTTGCTCAGGAACCTAGTCTCTGTGTGCTTTGTGAGACAGGCCTTGTGTTTATTTGCTCCTACAGCTCCAGCTCCTTGGTGTCAGGAGGCTAGAGCAGCAAGGCCTCTGTGCCTCCCTCTCTTGGTTTTATGATGTGGCTTTGTGTTCCCCTGTGTCTCTGACTCTAATGAGCTAAATGTGGTCTCACAGCCTTGTTTTTCAGACAGTCTGAACGTTTGGATTAAAGAAAAGAAAGCGACTGCACTTGGATTGCACCGCTGCTCTGCTAAGAAAATCCAGATTTGTGGGCATTAATAGAATGCACAGACGTTGGGTAAACCGTTTAGTAAATGTGGGAATTAAATAAAGGCTGTTGACACATTACGTTCTCCACAGACTGAGAACAATCGAATAGACAGGGCTAATTGTATGCAGTTGTCTACTTGGTAAATTGCCTAGCTTTATTCATTCCTAGTTACATTCAAAGAAATAATTTGTTTGCATAAGCAAGAACATCAAAACTGGAACAGTCATTGTGATGCATAGAGCAGCTGGTGTTTTGGAATACTGTTAATATATATATTTATAAAAATGAACAAATCATAAAAAAATTGTTAAGGAAGTGGTCCCATGACTGTGACGGCTATTTTCTCTTTTCAATATGACTCGCTGAAACGTCCACTGTGAAAACTCCATTTGAACCAGAATGAAGAAGTGAAGCAGGAAGGAAGGTGGAGTGCTCCAAGGGTAAATAGTGGGCCCACTGTGGTTTCCCAGCACCCCTGCCTTTTGGTGATGTTGTATCAGGGAATGAGTGTTCTCCACTCTGCAGCTGTAGGCCTGAGGGAGGGGAGAGGACTACACAACTTGGTAATTGATGCCGTGGGACTAAAGTGCCGAAAGCTACGAGACCTCACGTCCACAAGCTGGAGTTGACTGTACCCCACACTTCTTAACCCCAAGCCCACGCCCTTTCTACCTGCGGTTCAGGCAGGATGTTCTAAGCGTGTGTGCTGTGTGTGTCCTCGCGAGGGGAAAGGAAGAGAGAAAGAAGTCTCTGTGGAAAAGGAGAGAGGAAGAGGGAGCTGCCTGCAGCTTTCCACAGGCCTCCTCTGTGCTCCCGTATTATCTCACTTAATGAACTGCCTGTGTGAATTAAGGCCAAACGCTCCGCGACCCAAAAAATAAAAACAACGCCACACAAAACTCTCTCAGCGGCCGAGCTGTGATCCGGTTTCACTCGTGTGTGCGTATAGCATATCATGTTTTTGCAGAGTGCCGGCAGCTAACAGATGCTCTTTCAGCTTGTGGGGAAAACAAGAGGTAAGCGCTGTGCTCAATTGCAAATTTGGCACCTTAGTTCAGAGCTACTGACCACAGTGCTCCCTTGTGGGGGGTTTATGTAGAAGCTGGTGGTATGTGAGTTCTAATGTTTTGGACCCCAGTGCTTGGCATGTTTGTATGTTCCCTGCTGTAATGCACCTGGGTGGTGTTTCACGGAGCAAGATTTCCCAGTAAGTCAGATATACTTGATCAGTTTTGTCCCGGTCAGATTTTTCCAATAGGACCAGAGGCCAGGACGCTTCCTGTTTGCCAAACCTCAATTATCTAGCTATTCTGGATACCAGATTACGAAGGACTACACCATATTAGGATAAGTTAATTGACAGAAGTATTGGGACACACCTCTTAATCGTCGAATTCAGGTGATTCATTCAGTTCTGTTGTCAGATCATGCACTTAGCCATGCAGTCTGCCTTTACAAACATTAGTGACAGACTGGGTCGTTTGAAAGAGCTCACTGAATCTGAGTATGGTACTGTAATTGGATGCCACCATTGCATCAAGTCCGTTCATGACATTTCTCCCCTCCTAGATATTCCACGATCAACTGTGAGTGGTATTATTCAGAAGTGGTAGCGCCAGAGAGCCACAGCAACCCAGCCACGAAGTGGCAGATCACACAAAGTTACAGAGCACGGTCGAGCGAGTGCTGAGGCACAAGTCGCCAACGTTCTGCTGACTCAGTAACTACACAGTTCAACCCTCTTTTGGCATTGGCACAAACGGTGTGCTGGGAGCTTCATGGCATGGCTGCACAAAGCAAGGTCCATAAAGGCATGGTTGGGTGGGTTTGGTGTGGATGAACATATGACTGGCCTTAACAGAACATCAACATCTGACCCCACAAATGCTGTTCTGGATGAATGGACAAAATGCCTACACTCCATAATCTAGAAGGCTTTCCCAGAGAAGTGGGAGCGGTTATCGCTGCATAGGAAGGACCAGCTTCCCAATTAATGCCTATGGGTTTAGTACAGGGTGCCAGGACAGCTCCTGGAGACCTAATGTGACCCAGTACCGTTGTGCATATAGTTGACAGCCAGGAATGGCAGGGTGTTTTTCCCTTCTGCTGAAAGGTCTGTATTCTTAATCACTCTCCTTAAAACCAGTCGAGAGCAAATGAGCAGCTTTACAAGCTTCTCTATGGCAAAGTCGAGCCCTCATTCCTGGCCGGGAGGTGGATGCCTCTCCCATTCCCCTCCACACGAGTAAATATTCGTTTTCAGATGTGGTGTGCGCTAGTGTCCATTCATGCCCCACCATGTTCGAGCAGCTCATTGGTGTGTCTCAGGCTATAGGTGTAAAAACATAGGGTAGGTACTTTAAGTCGGTTTGTGTACCAAAGCAAAAATCGAATTACGCTGATTTCATGGTGCACTGAATCATTTTCCACCGGAGAGGATTGTGAGGTCTGAGGCTTACTCCCATATGGCCATCAGCTGTGCTGTAGTTGGGTCGAGTCATGCAGTGGCCTCGTGCTGAAGTTGTTGGTAAACCTTGGCTCCAGCATAGTGCCAGCTCATGAACTGCTCAGCTGTTTGTGGACATGGCCAGTCACTGACACATCCCTGTTCATCTGGGTTGTGTTTTGATCTGCTGTTAAACAGTAAGCACACCCCAAGCTGTCCAGTGATGATGCCACCACAAGGCATATGGTAGAGGGAAAATGGACCAATGGTATTCTTCTGTTGATCATCTTTTGATAATCCTCTGATGTTATAAACTTGTTATACCAGAAACCGTATCAAAGCAGCTATCATAGTAACGGCTGCAAAGCCGATTTGTTGTCCATGGGGTAAGCCGAAAGGCATTTTGGTGCCCATAGAATTGGCCATTTAAGGAGACTGATGTAAATAGGAATGCCATAAAGGAGGTTGATTCCCAGAGGAATGGTCTTAAAGGAGATGCCCATAGAAATGGGTGTATGGGACAGTGATGCCCATAGGAATGGCTGTCAAGGGTGGTGTCTGAAGAAAGGCTTCAGCTGTGGTTGGGACCTGTAGGAGGGGCCCAAAGAAATTGGTGCTCATATAAAGTGCTGTAACGGTGGTTGGCGTCAGAAGGAAGGGCCTTAAAGGAGCTTTGTGTCTGTATGAATGTATGATGAAGGGAGGTTGGTGCCCCTATGAAGGTTTTTAATGGTGGCTGGCCCCTGTAGGAAGGGCCGTAAGGGAGGTTGGTGCCATATGAAGGTCTGTAAAGGTGGCTGGCACCTGAAGGAAGGGCCATAAGGAAGGTTGGTGCCCATATGAAGGTCTGTAAAGGTGGCTGGCACCAGTAGGAAGGGCCATAAGGGAGGGTGATGCCCATATGACGGGATGTAAAGGTGGCCGGCACCTGTAGGAGGGGCCGTAAGAGAGGTCGGTGCCCATATGCATGTCTGTACAGGTGGCTGGCACCTGTAGGAAGGGCCGTAAGGGAGGTTGATGCCCATATGAAGGAATGTAAAGGTGGCTGGCACCTGTAGGAGGGGCCGTAAGAGAGGTCGGTGCCCATATGCATGTCTGTACAGGTGGCTGGCACCTGTAGGAAGGGCCGTAAGGGAGGTTGGTGCCCCTTATGAAGGGCTGTAAAGGTGGCTGGCGCCTGTAGGAAGGGTCATAAGGGAGGTTGGTGCCCATATGAAGGGCTGTAAAGGTGGCTGGCGCCTGTAGGAAGGGCCATAAGAAAGGTTGGTGCCCATATGAAGGGCTGTAAAGGTGGCTGGCACCTGAAGGAAGGGCCATAAGGCAGGTTGGTGCCTATATGAAGGGCTGTAAAGGTGGCTGGCACCTGTAAGATGGACTGTAGTGGGGGCTGGTGCCCATATGAAAGTCTGTAAAGGTGACTGGCACCTGTAGGAAGGGCCATAAGGGAGGTTGGTGCCCATATGACGGGATGTAAAGGTGGTTGGTACCTGTAAGAAGGACCGTAGTGGAGGCTGGTGCCCATATGAAGCTCTGTAAATGTGGCTGGCACCTGTAAGATGGACTGTAGTGGGGGCTGGTGCCCATATGAAAGTCTGTAAAGGTGACTGGCACCTGTAGGAAGGGCCATAAGGGAGGTTGGTGCCCATATGACGGGATGTAAAGGTGGCTGGTACCTGTAAGAAGGACCGTAGTGGAGGTAGGTGCCCATATGAAGGGCTGTAAAGGTGACTGGCGCCTGTAGGAAGGGCCATAAAGTTGCCCATAGCAATGACTACCCAGAGGTGATGCAATGAGGACTGAGTTCTAATGTCCTGTAAGGACACTGGCGCCTGCCCCTTAAATGCCTACATGCCAATCAGCCGATCTCATCAGGAGATTGTTCAAAGCGCAGGATGATTGCCAATCAGGCCACTCTCGCTATTGCTGAGGTGTGTTGCAAGGTGATGTGGCAATGCCATCGTTCTTATTTTAGAAACACACACATGCCAGCAGTCTGTTGCAATCCAGACGACAGATGATGGAGCCATGCAGCTTTTAGAGTTTTATCTCTGACGTGTTGTCATGAAAACTCCAGTACCAGGTCAGCATGGACGGTCAGGGTCGATTAGACTTTATCGGTGGATACTGGACGGCTAGTATAGTATTAAATAGGCTGTAGAGTCTTCTTCTCAGGGATGGTATGTCTCTATCACTAAAGGAACAAGCTGCTGCCTTTTAAAAGGAAGCTGAACTGACATGAGCACTGCCCAGCTGCATCTCCACTTCATCCCTGTTAGGTTACCATGCAGTTGAAGAGGAGTTTCTGTCTCCGCTGATCAGGCTAACCTGTTTTATCTGATGTGTACTGATTTGTAAGTTTCCGCTTCCCCCCCAGTTCACTCACTTTCCACTAACTCACACCTAACACTCTAAAGCTGAGGTTGGGCAAAGTGAGCCCTGAGTGCTGCTTCTTGTCTGACCACCGAGGTTAAGTGGTCATGATCTCATGATCTCGCTCTGCACGTGCACAGTTGGATATAGAGAGCATTGCCTGTGCACAGATGAGCTGTTACCTATCTAAAGTTTGTGTGCCTCTGCTTAAATTCCATGAATTGTTGAAATTCCATGATCTCTAGCAGACGCTTTTGCACATGCTTAGCGGCTGTACATGCGCAGAACTGAACATATTAGGGAAAAGAAAATAAAACAAACGTATCATCAAAAGAATAGTCTCTGGGTGGGACTGCAGGTGTGTTGGGAAGGAAGATAAAGGTGACCAGGATCAATAACTGATGATAAATTTAGACTGATATGATCAATATTGAGCTACACATACAGAAGTCTGTCTCTCAGTATGGCGTCGGGCCGCCGTGTTTGCTAACCCAACACGCCAGACGTCTCGGTATGGAGCTGTAGAGGTTCCTGATGGAGTCCTGTGATAATCCATCCCATGCAGCTTGAACATCCTCACACAGTTCCTGCAGATGGTGCGGTAGGGGTGGAGGTGGAGGGACACCAGGTCTTCTGGACGTGTGACGACAAACCGTTCATCTTGGCGCTGACCACGGTGCCTCCACACACGGATTCGTTGGGCGTCTCCACCAAGACTAAAGCGGATCTCGTCACTGAAGATGACCCGCTGCCATTCTGAGTCACTCCATGACAGTCTGGTACGACACCACTGCAGTCTTTGGTGACGGTGACGTGGTGTTAAGGACAGTCGTGGTAACGGTCTGTGTGCATGTAGTCCTGCGTGGTGCAGCCGTCTGCCGATGGTGCTGCACTAACAGGAGGACTCATGGAGGACACCACTGCTCTGCTCGCATGTCCTTGCCTGTGTCACATGTTTCCACCAAGTTTCAGTCGGAGGGTGATTCCTTCTGGGTCCAGCCATTCTTTTGATGACGAGTGTGAACCGCTGGCTGTAATAATGTTATGGCTCATTTTATATTAGCTGTTTTTATTTTTTCCAGGACTCTAAAGGATTGCAAAGCTCTCGAGATAAAGCAAAGCTGTGCAGCCTTAATGCTTTTTTAAGTAGACCCGATTATATTATTTTATTTATTTGAAGTGTATATACACATTGCGGTTGTGTGTGTGTGTACACAGAGGTAGGGCTGAGAGGGGTTGGACGGGACAGGCGAAACTGTTGCTCTCTAATTGCTATTGACACAGAACATGTATCTGGGTATATGGTTAGAGGTAGAACAGACTCCACTCTGTCCTGTGTGTGTGTGTGTGTACGGGTGTGTACGTGTGTGTGTGTGTGTGTGTGTGTGTGTGTGTGTGTGTGTGAGTTCATGCGCTGCTGCCCCCTCATGTCTCTCTAGGTGGCCTGCACGAGTATGTGCGATAGGCCAGGTGTGCCCCCAGGTGTGACCACCCACAGCAGCCGAGACTTTACACCCAGTGATGTGGTCAGAGGAGAAGAGAGAGTGCACCACTCTGAGACTCTGAGCTGTTGCTCCGGTCATGAAGTCTTTGGCAGTCCTTCATTTAAACCAGCTTATCAACACGTGCGCTAACTGAGCTACGTGGCCGCTCCTATTGTTTCTGACATGGTTCCTCAGGTCGCTCTAAAGTCCCGTTGGGACAGACTTCTTCTTCTCAGAGGAGGTTTTGTAATGCAGTGTGTTTGCAGCGTGATTATTCAGGATAAGGTATGCGTGGGATTTCCTCATATTTCCACATGTGCCGGATTCATACCGGATTAGTCACTCCTCGGTTATTACTGTTACTCTGTGAAACGTGCTCTGTAGATTCATGCTCAGTTCAAACCACTTCACCACTGTTACTGTCTGACTGTAACGCTACCTGCACACTGCAGATTCATACTGGACTAAAACCACTCCACATTTATTCCTGTCAGACTGTACAAACTACACACACTGCAGATTCATACTGGATTCTGGACTGGACTTTGCTAAAGAGAGAGAGAGAGAGAGAGAGAGAGAGAGAGAGAGATAAACCCAGTGGGGTGGAATTATTAAAGTCTGCTCTTTGTTAGGATCAGGTGAAGGACCTGTTACTGAAGCAGCCGGGGGCGGTTAGCTCAGCTCTGAATATGATCTGGCCTAACTCTGATTCAGCGAGCGTGGGGATTACCTCTGCCCTGGCGGCTCTAAGCCATGGCCTGTGCTCACTCAGCTAGGAAAGGTATTTGGCGGGCTGGGGCTTTTCAACAAACGCCAGCAGCTTTGACACAGCGCTGTCCTCCATGTGGGTGGGCTTCTGAGTGGGACTAAAGGGAATCGGGGTGGAGTGAGAAGGCACTGGGCCTCTGGCTCGACCTGGGCTCCTGATCCTATCACTCAAGTGAGGCGTGGAGTTCACTGATGTCTGTATGCGCCTGGTTTGAACACGTCTGAGCTGAAGTACAGCGGTCCCGTGGTCCGCTGAGCTGTAAACTAATGAAACCTTTCCATTCTCAGAAAGCATAAGTATGTGTTTATAAATAGTTTGTTTTTGTTTATAATTACATACGCAGTATACAGCAATTTGAAAATAACTCCTGAAACGTTGACCTCAGCTTCAGGACACAGGGCTGGATATGATTATCATTTTTTCTAGGAAGCAAAGGTTTTCTTATTATACACTAACAGTCAAAAGTTTAGAGACGCCCAACTAATTGGTTGTTTTTGTTCATATATAAACGACTCTACAGTCTTGTCTAGACTCTCATGTCTGAAAAAGACGTATCCTGATATACCACATATACTCTTGATGTATCACAGTGCAATTTTGCCCCATATATATATATATATTATATATTATATATTATACATATATATATAACTATGATACATGGTATTCATTGGACAGCGACGATATACTGTATTATATATATATATATATATATATATATATATATATATATATATATATATATATATATATATATATATATATATATAAAATATACAGTATATCGTCGCTGTCCAATGAATACCATGTATCATAGCTGATTTTTATTTTTTGGCGTCATTTGATCACATGAACTGCTGTTTACATTGGATGGACATTTCATGATGAATGGATGACCAGAAATTTCCAAAACATGCTTGGAAAAGTGTCTGCTTCCATTGACTTACATTCACATTCAATCAGGTTTTTGGCCTCTCTTGTAAAGTTGCCATTTTGGAGACACTTGTTTTTCTTTGGGACAGCAACGTATGTGCAACTTTTATCTCATTGTTTGGCCAATTTAAAAGCTCCAGTTACTTTCAATTTCGTAAATATTGATGGTCCAAATTGCTAAAATGGCTGAAAAATATCAACCTCCACTGCAGGTTAAGAAAGCTGGTTCATTCTTCTGTAAAGTTCCATTTTGGAGGTTTTTAAGGTGGACTGCATAATTCCAGCACTGCTATTTTATAGTTCCACCTTAATTCTAAAGTAAAGCATTAAGCTAAAAACAAGAAATCCAAAGAAAACAGGTATGTCCAAAATGGCAACTTGACAGGAGAGGCCAAAAACCTTATTTCTTTTGAATGGAAGTCAATGGAACCAGACGTCTTTCCATACAGTTTCTATTGGTCCATTCTTCATGAAATTTCCACACAGTGTAAACAGCAGCTCGTGATCAAATAAGGCATAAAGAAGAGATGCATGTTTTTCTTTGGACAGCGATGATATTAAAACACTCTGGGGTTTTGTAAAATTTCAAAGTACAAAAAAAATTATGCATTTCGGATGCAATTTGCGATGGAAATTGCAGATTTCGGTATAGTATAGTGGGCCTTGTATAGAGCCCTGAGGGACACCTTTGGGACCGTCCATGGTAAAAAGGCTGATTATGCTCGATGTTAGTTCTCTGGATTTAAACTGCTGATCAAATCTGCTCCATCTAACCCCGTCAGATTTCTGCATCACAGCTAACGAACATGAGTAACTTTGAAGCTATGCTGTTTAGCCGCAGACTGCTGTGCTTCCTAAATGTTTAGAAGCTTGGAGCACCGCCAGCTAATGCTCTGGTTCCTGAGGGACCCAGCACGCGAGACTTGGAAAAGACTTGCTTTGGCAGAAAATACTTTTTGCGAGGTTCACGTCCTTCACTTTCCCCTCCAGAATCAACACGAGCTCAATTTCCAAGGCCGTTTAACCAACAAGTGCACTCATGTACTCTCGGAGTTGTGCTTCAGCTTGATTGATCCTGCCTCCTTGCAGTTTTACAGCTGGGAGTAAAGGCATGCGGCATCTTTCATATGCTCATATGCTCACCCGAGTGGGTGTGATGTGTTTGTAGGCTGGCTAACCCTCAAACATCGGCCTTGAGGCTCAAGTAATTGAGATGTCCTGGAATGATAAATTCAATCCTTGGGATTTTTTGTGGAAATAAAAGACGGAATAAAATCAGAGCGAACAGAAGGACTGGTCACAACATGCCGAAAGCTACACATGAACACCGCCCTTAAAGACGGACTGGTTTCTGGTGCCAACCATGGCGGCAGCACATTAGGTGGCATACCATCCCTATATGGTTCTTCCGTATGATCACAGAAGCCCCTTTGAATCCTCCCTACTGATGTGCAACTGAAATGTAATTTATTAATAATAAATTATATATTAATAGTTCTAAAATACACCTTGTGGTGCAACCTGGACACGTCTTCAGTGATGTAACCGGGTCTTACATCAAACACCCTCACCCAGGAGACACACCCGGGGGTGATCGGGTAGCGCACTACGCCACGCATCCCCCCCCTCCTTAACAAGAGCCAACGTGAAGCCTCTTCATGGCTCTTCATCTGTGCAGTCTGCAGATCCCAAAGAGTCCCAGGACCCGATGTAGAGACTGGCCAGCAAAGCCCCTGCAGCCAACTTCATTTGGCTCGCAGCGGGCCTTCCACCCATTCCTCCGACACTCCGCCACCAGGTCAGCGTACTTGGCCTTCTTCCGCTCTTTAGCTTCCTCAATCCGAACTTCCCAGGGCATAGTTAGCTCCAGTAGCACTTCCTGCTTGGTTGCCCCAGACATCAAGACCATGTCTGGCCGGAGTGTTGTTGCAACAATGACGTCTGGGAATCTGCCAAGGTCCACCAGTCGTTGCCAGTCCCTTGCTATTGCAAGCAGACCTCCCTGGGTCGTCCTTGGGGGCTGGGGCTTCTCACCAGCTCGATCGAAGGCGATGGTACACTTGGAGGGGTGTTACCGCTTGTTGTTGTTAAAGCCAGTACAGATGGAGTCTGCTACTGCCCGTAGAACCTGGTCCTGGCGCCGATGATATCGACCATCTCCCAGGGCCTTTGAACAGCAGGTGCTGCTGGTTCTTGATGTATGGACCAATGGAAGTGGCCCAGTGTTGCTTGATCTTGTCAGAAGTCTGGTTCCATGGGCTAAATTGAAATGAGGTTTTTGCCCTCTCCTTTAACTTTGCCATTTTGGAGATACTTGTTTTATCTTCAGGCAGCGAAGTTGTGCTGTTAGACAAAAGGACAAAAAAAGTCAAATGGGTGGGATCATTATTTGCAACCACTGTTTTTTTTTTTTTTTTTTTTACCTTTAAAGGCTTTTTGTTTGCCCTGTATCTCTAGGCCTGTTTAGAGGGAGTTAGTTTTACATGAGGGGTGGGGCAAAGTCATTTTCATGGGTGTTTCTTGTTGAGTTTAGCTCTGTCGGAATGTGCCATGTCAGTCATTTTACATGACAGTAAAGATCCCATTGTGTTTTACCTTCTATAAAGGGAGTTGTAGAACCTCAGGAGCCTCTTTGTACCCTCAGTTATATATGTCTCCCAGGCAAATAAAGAGAAATGTCAGGAAGCGTGTTAAATGGTTATTTTTCTGAAGTTAAGGTGGTGCGAATCAGGCATACACATGGCCATAGATGTCCTTTGACGTAACTGTCTTTAGCCCACCACCTAATAGAGCTTTTATCAGAAATGAATTGGGTCATATTTAAACACCACCAAAGTCACCAAAAGTATAAATACTAAATCCAAGTAAACCAAAATAACCGGCTTAATAAAGTCATTAAGCCAGAAAGGCCAGAAAAGCCATTAGAGCCCCCAGGAAAGTTCCAGACTAACAGATCCGTATGTAGAGGCAGTGAATCCTGGACTGCTGTCAGATGTACCTGACACAGCCTGGCTTTGTCCATCCAAGCTGGAGATCATGTGGGTCATGGTGAGAGGATGGCTTGAGGATGGCCTGTCAGCCTTGTTTGTGTTCCCTGGTCAAAGCACAAGCCTCTGCGGACCCCGCGACTCAAACCGATTCTCATTGAAGTCAATGCCCTGCAGTGTCAGTTTTCCCAGCCTTCGATGGTCACAGGAGCTGCTTGTGACTGAGAAGTGTTCTAACACGTTAACGTCAGTTCCAGATGATTGGCTGGAGTTTGACATTCAGACCCAGTGCACATGCACTTTCTCACAAAAGTGTCCGGGAATGCAGCGTCCCCCTCTTTATCCCCCCTCAGCGCACGCAGCTGCTAGGCAGTTTTGCCGAAATGGTGGAAACTTCTGCGATCAGACCTGCTATATATGTCTGTCTCCCTTTTAAACAAAGTAGAAAGATGGCAGCCTTGGCTGATCATGATTCAGAATAATGAACCGGTTTGTCCTGGTGTGTATGCTGGGTTTGTTTGGAGGCCTTCACTGGGGAATGACCAGGCCAGAAGTACTGTCCCAGATACCGAGGCACTTTAACGGACTCGCTTCATTCAAAAATGCTAATGAATAAAGTTTATTTGTCACATACATAGTCATACATGGTGCAACTAGCGACTCTCACATATCTAAAATATCTAAAATATAAAGGTTAATACAAAGAATAAGATAAAATATATATTTAGAGATAATAAAATAACTAAAATATGTAAGATAGGAATGAAATTGCAATATATACACTCAATATGCAAAATTTACACTCACAGGTAATGCACCTAGAAGGAAGTGATACTCTGGGGGCCACCCAAAAAACGCTAAGCACATCGCTAGTGGACTGCCAGCTTTGCTGTTAGCAGGAAAACGGTGGTCTGCTATTGCTAGCATGGCCTACTTCATTCATTATTAGCCACATTAGCAAAGTTGAGCCTGAAGCGGCTGTCTTGCCTGTGAACATGGATCAGTATTCCTGTTTTTCCATGGAGCACAGGGACAAGCACACGAAATACAAACAGAGCTGAATTTATTAGCAAGTGGTAGCAAATACCTTCCTTAGCCTAGCGCCCACTGCTAGCAAAAGTACTGTTGTGCTAACAGATTATTAACATAAATCACTGTGTTCCACTTCCTCTGTTTTTCATTCTGCTCCAGGACCTTGCCCAAGAACAAGGATATGTGAAGAATGGAACAAGCTTGCTAATGCTACTGTAAATATTAGTCATGCTCATAAATTGTAGCCACACCAAAAGGCTTGGCAGACCTTTCTGAACCTGCGATCTACACCTGTTTGAAAAACGGGAGGAAAAACGGCGTGCCAGGAGCACTGCAGAATGATTTACGATGATTTCTCCCAGCCTTTGGCGGGGTGGACAGGGCGTAGCAGGGAAGGCTATCGGTCTGGAGCTCAGTAACTGGCTAGCACAGCTACTGCAGGTTCATTAGGTCATGAGGCTGGAAGGTCATGATGCCGGTTGGATTTGTCTGAAGGTCATCTCCTAGGGGGCTTCCAGTTAGTGGTCTTCAGAAAGCCATCTTATGCAGTTATTGTAACTGGCCGATAAGAAGCCTATTATTACGTCTGATGGTATCGTGCTAGCATGCTAACGTTTCAGTTCTGCTGGATCCCGACTGTGACTTCGTACACTTTTCCGAAGATCAACATGCGACACCCTTCCGTTTTGATCCTGGCTGTTGTGTGAATGCTCTCTTCCTTCACCGGTGGCTTGATTCATGGATGGCTGTCTGTCCTGCCGGCTGTGGCTCAGCGTGAAGTATGATGTTTTCTGTCCAGTGGAAGCCCAGACAGTTGATGGGCCTGTCTGATGGCCTGCCGCCGTCATAGACCGGAGCCCTTTTACGCTGATGACAGCCTTCTGAGAAGAGATGATGATAAGGGTAATGATGCAGCACACTACTTTTATTTCCAGCCTCACGACGGGATTGGCTAAGAGGTCTCCGTTAGGGACATTATCTCCCGGTAATGGTGCTCCGTCCCAAACCTTTCGTCTCTCTTTGGCTTCTTCGCTTGTAACCTTGCTACAGGAACCAGCCGCTACGAAGCGGAAGCTATAGACGTGAAAAAGTTGTCACCAAGAACATGGTGACACTACATGAAGGGGGTCTACAGAACACATACATAACATACAGCTCTGGAACAATGTAAGAGCCCACCTGTAAGTGATCAGTGTCTGTAGGTGTTCAGGTTCCGGGTTTGTGTTGGTTCTGTTTGATTCTCTACACTACTGGAACCATGTCTCCCAAACTCCAGATCAGATATTGTATTAGATCTGTTTATTTAGAAAATCACTAATGACCTCCAGAAGCCTGTTTTTAGAACCATGCTCGCTGTGTTCTTCATATCAGCATCCCATAATGCATGTACGCTTTATGAATGTTGATTTGCACATTCATGAATGTGTTATGAAGTGTTTATATAAGATGTAATGAATGTGTTATTTACTTTTAATAAATGTATCTCGGTAAAATGGCATAATACTCCCTATTAATATCATATAATGTTAATTTAAACTTTTATAAATATGTTATAAAGTTTATGTAAGATGTTACGTGGACGTCCTTCAAGTGTTAACGAGGTAAAAGCACCTCAGGAAGTTCATCGCGTTCATGACGCACTGCTTTTAAAGTCGACAGTTATTTGCTGGTAGTCGAGTCTCTGATGACGCTGTGAATGAAACCCCAGGTGAAGGTAACAGGTCAGTAGAGCATAGCGCGTCCTTTCCAACAAGCCTTGGGTCGCTTTGCTGCCCTTCAGGGAACCTGAGATATGGAATCTCACATGTGTACGCGAGTTAACGCAGCCTAGGCAGCCTCCCCGAGAAAAGCCTGTCTGTGTCAGAGGCCTGGAGAGCCAGGGAAATGCTGAAGTAGTCCACCAAGATGAACATATTGTAATGCATTACTAGAAGCCTGGCCGTTACTCCACCTCTACTATGTGAGGACATTCCAGCTGCATGGGTATCACAGCACACCATTAGCAACCTCTACATGACTTTAGCAAACATGGCAGGCCAACACCATACTGAGAGACACCACCTCTGTATGTGTAGCTCACATTCAGAAGGCCTGGTGTCACTCCACCTCCACCCCAACACAAAATCTGCAGGAACTGTGTGAGGATGTTCAAGCTGCATGGGATGGATTATCACAGGACTCCATCAGGAACCTCTACAGCTCCATACCGAGACGTCTGGCGTGTTGGGTTAGCAAACACGGCGGCCCGACGCCATACTGAGAGACAGACTTCTGTATGTGTAGCTCAATAAATATTGATCATATCAGTGTAGATTTATCATCAGTCACCTTTATCTTTCTTCCCAACAGCACCACAGTCCCACACTTCCTGGGTGTAACTGTTGTGTTAACTGGGACTTGAGGCAGCGGGACACCAGCCACTGTGTGAGAAAGAGAAACGGGGTGTGAAACTGCAGTACATACTGATGTGCATTATTATCATCTGTAATTAATACCTTGTTAAATATGACATCACTCAAATTAACGCTATTCTCCTCTCACCTCTACTGGTTGCACATGGCTGAGCATTCTCCTGACCAGAGGGCCAACGGTTAGACAGTTGCCTTGACAGGACGTTCCACTGAACTGTTTCAGACTCTGTTATAGCTGTAGGAATTTCAGTCTGGTGGTCTCGGAGAGAACCAGCTTCAGTACCATTCAGTCAGTCTCGACGCACCTGCTGTCAAAGCCGATACACATTCCATCTTACAAAGAAGGAGACTATGAAAGTAGAGGCCCCTCCTTAACCTCCGCTTTGTGAAAAAGCAGCTCTGAAGTGTCTCGGGAAAACAGCGCCGTTATTCCTTCTTTTCAAGCGGATTTAGGGGCGAAAGAGCATTTCTTAGCCGCGGTTACTTTTCCTTTCCCACCTGTTCTGTAGCTAGTGTCCATAGAGACCGTTATGTTGAACCTGTAATGTTTCTAGTATTGAATAGGGAGAAGGTCAAAGGTCAAAGCTGTTACTTGTGTCTGTTTGGCACAAAAAGTCTTTTTATCTGTTGTGGATGTTTGTTCTAGACGCCCAGGCCTTCCAGGCCTTCTGTTTGTTCATTGTTGAACTGGCTGCTGGGGTGCTGTTGGTCCAGGATGAAACTCGGACTGGTGTTTTGTGACTGGTGACAATAATAAGCGAACTTCAAACAAACTGCTTGCTTGTTTTCTTGACTGTCAACCTAACCTCATCATTTCATGCATACTTCAGCAGTAGAGCACTAGGAGTGGTGGTTATGGTGAATTATATAAGGACTGGGATCATCTACTGATGTACTGAAGTGTTGGTTGTGCTGCTGGTCTGTGTGAAACACTGATATGTTTTAATACATGAAGAGATATATACACATACTCCATTACAGACTGTAGACCATCTGGTTTTCACTTCATACTTTCTTAGCCTTCTGTGGTCAGTAGACCCACAGGACCACCACAGAGAATGGAATTATTTGGATAGTGGCTCATTTATCATTTTTGGATTGTGTGTATAATTGCAATATAGGTACTCCCTGTTTAATCGTGTAATTGCATGACTGTAGAAAATACAAAAACTGTATGTCCTGCAAATTGAGATTAGAGCACATGCTAACGCTCACATATAGATAGAGGTAGTAGGAACAACTGCGGAGCAATACAGGACATTTACTCAAAATTCAGAAAGTAAGAGTCTATGTTCATATATGTTCTAATTCAGACTTCCGCAGTCTAATTTCAAAGTAAAGTAACTTTTTTTTTTGCACCTAAGTTCACTATTTTCCACATAATTTATTAAATAAATGTAATTTATTACATTATTCCACAATAGTATTTTAGTTTCTAGGAGTTGAAAAATCATCTATGCCTCATATACAGGGGTTGGACAATGAAACTGAAACACCTGGTTTTAGACCACAGTAATTTATTAGTATGGTGTAGGGCCTCCCTTTGCGGCCAATACAGCGTCAGTTGGTCTTGGGAATGACGTATACTGCGTCCTGCACAGTGGTCAGAGGGAGTTTAAGCCATTCCTCTTGCAGGATAGTGGCCAGGTCACTACGTGATGCTGGTGGAGGTTCGTCCTTCTTGGTGGTATGCTGACATTACCCTGGATACCGTGGCTCTTGATACATCACAAAGACTTGCTGTCTTGGTCACAGATGCGCCAGCAAGACGTGCACCAACAGTGTGTCCTCTTTTGAACTCTGGTATGTCCCATAATGTTGTGTGCATTGCAGTATTTTGAGCAGAACTGTGCTCTTACCTGCTAACTGAACCTTCACACTCTGCTCTTACTGGTGCAATGTGCAGTTAATGAAGATTGGCCACCAGGCTGGTCCAATTTAGCCTCGAGACCTCCCACACTAAAATGACAGGTGTTTCAGTTTCATTGTCCAACCCCTGTATGTGGATTATGTAAACTGTAAAATATAAAAGTTTGCATGATTCTATGCTTTAGAAAGTTTCAAAAAAAGGGCAACTTTAGAAGCTTTGTTGAATGTCAGGTCGGACCACCACAAACAAAGGACCTTGTGACGGTGCGCTACAGAAAGCGCGTCTAGTCCTTTCGTCTTCACCGTGTAAGCTCCATTATTATACAGATATCGCTGGATATTCTGAACTGCTGTATTATGCCCACTTTCCAGCAATGATGTAAAAGCAAAGGCCAACGGGTACAAAGGAGAAGAAAACGAAGAACATCAAAGCATGTTTTTTGTTTTCATTTCATTAAAGCTTTATTGGGACCAAATCAGCACAAACTGTGAGTGAGTAAGAGATGTGTAAGACTGAGATAGCTAACACAGCCGAGGCCAGATAATGCAGCCTGTGGAGGAGGAATAAATAAAGAGAATGTTTCTTTTTTATGAATTTTTCATAAAATTATATTTTTTATTACAGTCTAATGTTTCATGCAAATTGGAATGTATATGCGCCCTCGGCTGCCATGGTAACCAGGCTTTCCGTGCTTTATTTTCTTTCTTTGACAGTTTCTTTCCTCTGTCTTTGGCCTCCCTTTATAGCCTGGTGCTGGACAGGGAGCTGACCTTACCTCAGCGCTCCTCTGAGGGATGGGGTGTTTCGGTGGGGTGGTGGCGGTTGGTGTTATAGAAGTGGGTGGGGTGTTTAATGATAAGTGAACATTTTTTAGGACTTACTAAAACAACAGATGGATTGATTTATGATCCTGGATTATGTTACGTATCGTCCTCACGTGCCTCTCTGGGAATGTGCCTGGTCTTTTCTGTGAGTGCCAGGAGGGATGGCCTTTGAGAATAAGCAGCCCTGTTAATCGGCCCTGTTCCGGGAAAAACCGTGGATGCAGAACGACTCGGTTATAATCATGTATCACATACACAAAGTGGCTACCATAGGAGAGCAGTTACAAGCATAGATAAAATGCCTTTGATTAATTTTCCTAATCAAAGTCATCAGTCAATGAATGAGATTCAAAGGCCCAGACCTGATTGCAGTCTGGCCAGAGTATATTTAAAAAATGGTTATTCCATATGTGGGATATAAGGGACGTTTCTGTAAAGGGGAGAATGATGATGTCAACAGCGTAATCAAAGACGCAAGCTTTATCAGTGGGAGATTAGGAAATATTGGTGTTTGATTGGAGATATTGCTGGGAAACTTGAGGGATGTGAGATAATCTGGGAGGTGTGAGGAGAGATCACCCCTAGACAGGAATGTGCTTTTTAATGGATGCTGCTGGCTCAACTCAAGATTAACGCTTGATAGGTTAAGAGGCCTTAATCTTCTATACAAAGAGGCTTTGGCCTTTTCCACCAATCCTGGGGTTTGTTTACTGAAAATGGAGACAGCTATCAAATATTTTGCAACAGCTGTGAATTTAAAGGAGGGACTCTTATCTGAGGATTTGTCAGTTAGCCAGATAGCATGAAGCTAACGTTAGTCCAACTGAAAAGGAAAGGAGATAACAAGCCTGAAGCTGCAAGGCTACTCTAGCTAACAATTTATAAAAGCTTATAATCCAAACCAATCTGTATTGTGTGAACTAATTCACACACAGTTCACTAATTCTAATCCATCTACAGGCTGGTTACAAGCTCCGACGTTAGGTTAATGCTTCCCACCTAAGACACAAATGTGATAAAATGGCCTACAATTAAAACCGTAGCTCCTGAGATTTTAATATTGCAAAATTGCAAAAAAATTGCAAAAAAGTGAGTCGGCTCAAAAAGTGGTTTCAACAAAGCTGAACACGATCCTCACGATCGCCGCTAGTACTGTTCTAGCTATGCGTCGTCCTTTTCCTCCTGGTTCTGGTATGTCACATATACAGGGCTACTTATGCATGTAGTGTGCACAGTGCTACATGACGGTCATGAGGATCCAGACTGGTGTCTATAGTTAGCTTCTTTAATTTAGCCCTGACGCTAAGAGGCTAGCATAATACGATGGAAGCTTGTTATGGGCTACTGCGTTTAGCTATATGAACTGCATGTATGATGTATAAAGAAGAGCAAGATGCTAGTACAGTTTTCAGCTACGTGGCATACTGTATGTTTATAGGTCACAGTGTGTTGTACAGTGTTCGTATCTACATTAGCTAGAGTCTATTCGAGATTACTGAACAAGTCCACATGGTGGCGGGTGCGAAGGGTGAGGCAGGGGTGATTGTTTACCAGCGGACGGGCAACATTGACAATGATATGTGTGTCTTTGTGCAGCTTTTTCAATGATTTAAAAATGATTTGATTTGCAGTGATTGACATTTGTTGCTTGTCAGTGGGTAGGTATACACAACAGGCCTACTTGTGCATGTAGTGTGCATAGTGCTAAACGATGGACATAAGGATCCAGACTGGTGTCTATAGTTAGCTTCTTTAATCTAGCCCTGACGCTAAGAGGCTAGCATGGTTAACTGTTATCAGACTCATATAGATATAGCCTATGTATCTGAATACTGACTCGAATGCATAAATAAAGACTACATTCTATTAAATGAAAACTCAGTATCAAAATGGCATAAATATAAAATATTACACGTTTAGAACATTCCAAATTCAACCACATTTACACCACCGGCTGACGTCTGGGTACCATGTCAGCATCTTTTCATCTGGTGGCTTTTTTGTTGATGCTAACTGTGTATGTGCTATGTGTTTGTACTCTGGAGTCCCTCTGGCCCAGGAGTTTGAATGTCTTGGTGATGACATGCCTTCACTCCACATTTTGCTGACTGTTGATTAAAAGCCATCTCTGGGCTGAGTTTATGCTGACCTCACTGTGTTTAAATCTCATCTCCTTGACTCATAGCGTCCACATGGACCTCTGGCTTTTCTTCCCTTGTTTTCGTTCCCCCCAGATCCTTGAGCAGATTGCAGTCGTCTGGCTCTGGGCTGAGCGTTTTTGCTCCGCTCTGCTATTTCTTGGTCAGTCTGGCACGCTTCTCTGGGGCCTCTGATGTCGTTTCTAGCGCTCCGAATTAAGTGTGCGGGCACGTAGCTGTGGTATTAATGCATGGGTTTAGTCAGTGGTGGTATTTACGCGAATAGCGCTGGTTCATTTGTCGACTGTTTGGTCAGCTGGAGTGACGTCTACTCCTGCGCTACTGGCAGATTCGGCCATAAGGAAGCCCGGCTCCAGGAAATGGCATCAGCATTCGCAGCCTTTGATATTCCGCACTACTCGATCAGCTGTGGGCCTGAGCTATCTCTCTCCTTTGTGTAATCTCGGGCTCAGAGCCGAGATTACACAAGCTTTGTTTCTATTTCCGTACGTGGCAGCTCTTGTGCTTGGGCACCGTCTGTATTTGCATGATGTCCTTCACCCATTTGGCCCTGCCTTATCCCAAACCTAATGGCCAAGTGGCCAAGACATGTTTTGGTGTCCAGGCTTCGCTTCTTTAGTCTTACAGGAGGTTAATATAGTCAGTTAGGATTGACAGCTTGTGCAGGTTGAACGGACTGGACAAAAGTACATAGGTAATCGTCTGTGGACCACATCATGAGAAGCTCCACACAAACCCCAAATGATGTGTTTAGGTTGGACTAGTAATTAACTGATAATATTTGTTGGTGTTTTGACCTTTGACCTGGGAAAATGGCATTTCCAGTTCACTGTGGAACGTAAAGGGCTAAGTGTTTTATGAATGAAAGGCAATTTCAGCAGCACATTTCTACAAAAATGGACTGTAAACATTCTTACACTGTATTCTGGTGCTACTGTAGTGCAAGATGCAGGAAAGTGTCCCTCCTTTGTTGAACAGGGGACGCTTTCGACCCATATACAGAAAGATTGTGCAACACAAATAGCTCCTGGGTTATAATAATAAGGAACTAACCAGACCCTGCAGCTTGATAGGCTACGGCAAATACTGGATCTATAAATCCCTGCGGGTGTAAGTGACGCATTCATAGATTGGGAAGAGCTGCTACAGTGCAGGGAATGTCTCGTTCCATGTGTGGAAAATGGCTCCAGAGCAGATGTTAATGATTGGCTAAAAGGAGGGACTGCATGTGGGCGTGGCCAAAGACCATAGTGTGAAGGAAGTAGCTGAATCTGCAGGTGTATGGAAGCGTACGGTCATAAGGGTCTACCAGCAGTGGATACAATCCCAGTCTACAGGGAATTCTCCTCGGAATGGTGCCGGGGAAGGCATCCACCAAATCTGGATCAACTTTACAATTCTTCACCTCGCTGCTCGCTGAACGTCCGCAATCGTGGCTGTTGGGTCAGTCAGGTATAGAGATGAGGCCTGTCCTTACGTCATGTGCAGGGCTGAGCATGGATTATTCACATGTCTCATGATGTCATACCTACCCACCAAGTTTCATTCCTTCTGGGTGCAACTGTTTGTGGACGTTTCCTGCCATTGGTTCGTCCTACCTAGTCCTGCATGTGTTAAACGGGACTCAGCCCTGACTTGGGTTGTCAGGTAACGGCCACCCGCACCTTCTGGCTAGCATAACTGTTCCGGAAGTAGGAGTGCATCCTGAGCTGGTGGAGATCTTGGTCAGAGTGTAACGGGCCAATATTCCTGAAGCTGCTGGGAAAGTCATCAGACCTAAAATGAAGAATGCTGCTCCCACACAACTCCCACTGTCTGAGTCACTCTTTATTCCAGTGTGGGACGGCATGCTCAAGACGCTTTCTGGTCCACTGTTTATCCTGGTAGGAGCCGAACCTAATGCTTTCTTCTCCTCCACAGAGGGCCTGGGATGTTGTTCATCTCGGGGAAGCAGTGATGGCTGAGAAAGGCTGGGAAAAAGGCCTTCCTGTAGTGTCCATTCAAAGGGCTCTCTCAGTGGGGGGAACGCTTTCACATGGAGAACAAGGATTTTAACCAAAGCATTAAGGGAAAATGCTAATAAGATGAGAAGATGAAATAAACAGTGTAGCGGGGCCAAAATGGAGGCCTCTTGTTTGTGGTGTTCTCAGCAGAGTTTGGGAATTTTCCCATCATCTGCTTCCTTATATATAAAACAAGAATGATCAATAAGTCGAGAGAATTAGAGACGGGCGACTGTGCCTTCGGGTCATTAGCGGCTACAAAATGGAGGAGTGTAAACTGGATGCAGCTACAGACTACACCGCACACTCTTATTATTGACTTACCTGGTTGTTTTGCGAACGGCCATTGAAAAAAACAATACAATGAGAAGTTTAACATGCTAACTGCTAACTTGGCTAACTATCTGGGGTACATTAATACACAGCACCACAAGAGAATAATACCCACTCGCTGGCCACCGCTACCGCTAGAAACCCCATACCGCTACCTACCTTATAGGTCTACTGAATGCCCTGTATTTATGAATTAGATTGTTTTGGAGATATTGCAGATTCTCGGTTTCTCAAAAGCTAGACCCAAACCACTTACGGTCCTATATCTGCAGCCATGGGAAGTCAGCACATGTGGAGGAGGTGCTTCATTTATCCATAAAGGCAGATGTGTATTAAAAGGCAGGTGTGCTGATGCCTGAGATGCTTTGTGCAGCTGACTAGGTGTGGGTCTAAATAAAGATGTAATATTTAATGTATTGTGTGTATATATCGTCGCTATCCAAAGAAAAATCTGTGACTTTGCAGGAGAGGGCAAAAAGCTAGGCTAGTTTTAATGGAAGTCAATGGAGCTAGATTTTTTCCAAGCACTTTTGGGCCTTTCCTATTGGTCTATTCATCATTAAATTTGAATTTCCCACAATGTTAATGGCAGCTGCTGTGTTGAAATGATGCAAAAAGTAAAAATTGACAAACATTTCTGTGAACAGCAACATAATAATGTGTATTTAGCTGATTTGTAACGTGAAAAGAACTAAACGATGGTAACTGCGACATCTGCAAGATGTTTTCATCAAACGGGCCTTTTTTTTTTTTTTAATCCTTTTTTTTACTTTTAAGTTTTAATTTGCTTCATTAGTGCACCGCGTGTGTTTGGCTTATCCGATGTCATGTTGCATCTTTAGACTTTTCTTTTGGCAGTGTTTGGGCAGTGCCCCAAATGTTTCATAGCTGCCTCAGTTAGCTTCATAGAACTGCAAGCTGAGCTTTTCCTTCTCTGCCTGTTTTCCTCATGTGCAAAGTGTGTTACTGTTGGCTGCTGTCTGCGCTCGAGAAGATTCTTTGTGATCAAATCTTGAAGGGGGTGGTGTGTACAGTTTGGGGCAGGGCACATGTGCCGGTTCTGCGAGCGAATGCTATTGGCTGATGCCACCTGGTACCGCCCACTACGAAACTCTTTCTCCAGAACAACAACGATGGCAGACGAAGAGGAACAGCCGAGATAAAGTAGGAACCAATGGCTGGTTTGGCGATAACATGAAATATTATGAAATATACGCATACAGATCTTCTTTTCGCGCTCACAGGTTTCACATTTGTGCTCCCGAGTGGGATGTTTACACACACAACATGTTAAAACTCCCAGGTGTATGTTTTTGGTCCTGGGTGTTTGCACCCCCTAGTTCTGACAGTGATCTGATGCCGTGAATATCCAGCCAGGAGCGGCTCCTGTATTTAGAAATGGTTGGTGTAGCTCAGTAGATAATGCCACTACCTGCCAGGGAGCTGCCACCACATGGCACACCACTATGCTGTGCTACACCAATCAGAGTTCTTGGGCAAGACTCCTAACACTACATTGGCCTACTTGTAATTTGAATAACCTTGTAAGCTGCTCTGGATAAGAGCGTCAGCTAAATGCCATGAATGTAGAAACTGGCCATTGTTGAGGGGCTAGAGAAAGGCAATGGCTAACAAACAGGACTACAGGACTTCCTGTACACCCTCATGGGAGAGGTGGGTTTCCAATAATGTGGGCTATACATAGTCCAGCAGTCCAAAGCTCACCCTTGCTAACCTGGCCTACCCTCCTAACCATCAGCCTAAAGCTCCTTTATGACTGGTTATGTTGAGAGCTCTGCTTTGGTTGTAAATACACGTTGGGCTACATGCTGGGCTACACGACCACAAGTGGACCAACATTAAAGCAAAGCAACAAACTGCAGTCTTCCTGACTTAGCACAGACCAAAAAAAGGAACTGACCACAGAGCCATTCTAACAATTCACCCAGTGCTGTTTAACTGCAGCTACTACATTTCTTACAGGCCGGAGCTTTGGGTTCGGGTTGATTCATAACTTAAGTCAGAAAGCACTTATAGTACAGGCTGGGATGGAATTCGTAGATTCCATTAACGGAATTTACGATGCATCTGCACTTCCCTTCACCGCGAGTGGGTATATTAATGGTTAATATATCTTTATAGTGCTGAGGGTCTGAAAGCAGTACAGTTGATTATAATTGAAGGTTTGGGAAGAACCAGGCTGAATGGGAATACAGTAACCAAATGTTAAACCGAAAAACAGAACGGACGGGCCCAGTAATGCACAGTGATGGTCAATACAGTTTTTTAAGTTATGTACATGGACTGTCCATTCATTTAACCCTCTAAGACCAACTTTGGCTCACTTCCACCTTGGTATACTTTTGCATTTTGCACTACAGTTTTTTTTTGATGAGCAAAACCATAAATAACATTTATCCCCAGATTCACCGCAACCTCAGCTAATAGAATATGGCGTTCCATTAGCATTTCTACACATAATATTTGTGAATTAGGCCTTAAAAGCACAGAAGCATGAAAAAAATGTGAGCATTGTGTCTGGGAAAGCATCCACCAAATTTGGCCCAACCGCACAATTCTATAATGCAGGTATGGCTGGACACTGATGTGGTCTACTTCCCGAAACTGGTCCAGTCCATGCCAAATCCAGTCCCCGCTGTTATTTGTGCTTGCGGAGGTGTTGTATGTTTTAGTCACAGGTGACTCATTGTTAGTCTCTCCATGTAAATGACCTGACTATAAATGAAGGGATGCCGCAGATCACAATTAACCCCTCAGAATGTACTGCCATGACATTACGGCCATTGTCCATTGTTTTATCAACTCCGCTTTCCATATAGGAGCACCTTGTAGTTCTACAGTTACTGCGTCATCAGATCTACTCTTAAAGTATAGAGTATAGAGTTTAGTCAATTCGATTCATTAATCTGTATCATTAGGGTTTCTACACACAGTGTTTGTAAATCAGGCCATAAAAGCACAGAAGCACAGAAAAAAAATCAAAGAAGAAAAAATACAAATGTATTTAAATAAATAAACCAAAAAAAGTAATATGAAGATTTTATTTATTTTTAGTCTTGCTGTCATGGCCTATT
Organism: Prochilodus magdalenae; assembly: GCA_024036415.1. Classification (NCBI taxonomy): domain Eukaryota; kingdom Metazoa; phylum Chordata; class Actinopteri; order Characiformes; family Prochilodontidae; genus Prochilodus; species Prochilodus magdalenae. Next base: position 47,636 of record JAMWET010003117.1, read on the forward strand.
TTGTCTCAGCTGTGCTCTTTTATACTTAAATATCATCACTGTCCAATAAATACCATGCATTTCCATTTTGGTCAATTTTACTTTTAGTCATCATTTGAACACAGCAGCTGTTTTTATACTCTGTGAAAATTACATGATGAATGGACCAACAGAAATGGCCCAAAAGTGCTTGGAAAAAAGTCTGGTTCCATTGACTTCCATTCAAATTAAACTAGGTTTTTGCCCTCTCCTGTAACGTTGCCATTTTGGAGTGTTGTTTTTCTTTGGACGATTATATCTACAATACTTTACATCTTTATTAAGGTTTGCAATTTCAGAATACATGTTTAAAGGACCCAACTCTATCTAGTTCCATTGACTTACATTATAATAAATAAGTTTTTGCCCTCTCAGGAAAAGTTACCACTTGTTTTTCTTTGAACAGTAACGATATGAAAGCTTCCTTAGCAGTTTCTGCTTACAGTTATAATAGAGCACTCCGCTGAAACCCCCCGACAAGAAAGGGGTCTGTTTGTTTGTATTTTTGAGCATGTGTAATCTGCATCATGAAACCAAAATCACACAATGGCCTTCTGATGTAGCCCTGGGACTTGGGATCTGATGAGTTGTCATACTGGAACAGGAATTCTAGTTTCTTGTTTATGGAAAAGATCCTCATAGCCATATGGTCATTTTTCTGTTTTTGTCATCTTTGACTTCCTTCACTTTGCTTGCTCAAGCTGCCAAAAAAAAAAAAAAACACTCCCACCACAAATTCTAATTGGCTGCGGCCATCTACCCAAAGCCAGTCTGTAGCTCACAGTTGAGGGTGTTAGGGTACTACGGTATGAATTCCTGCCAGCGAGACCCCCGGCTCGACAGGGTTAATGGAATAGGCTGCTGATAAATCAGTTGTGTAGTTGTTCTCGTACCTCAGATGTGGTGGACGATTCTTTCTTTGTGTTTTAGCCATATTAGCATCATCAGCAGGTTGTGGAAGGTTTAGGGTTGCCACCCTACATATGGAATCGTCCTTTATTTGGCAATTAAATGTTGCGTCCCATTTTAAAACAATACGGGGCGCCCCCCCCCGTTCTGTATTTTCGTAGATGTCCATAAATTTGTTCTGTATTTTCGTAAATATCCGTAAATTTGTTCTGTATTTCCGTAGATGTTCGTAAATTTGTTCTGTATTTCCGTAGATGTCCGTAAATTTGTTCTGTATTTCCGTAAATATCCGTAAATTTGTTCTGTATTTTCGTAAAGGTCCGTAAATTTGTTCTGTATTTTCGTAGATGTCCGTAAATTTGTTCTGTATTTTCGTAGATGTCCGTAAATTTGTTCTGTATTTTCGTAGATGTCCGTAAATTTGTTCTGTATTTTCGTAGATGTGTGTGTGTGTGTGTGTGTGTGTGTATTTATTTATTTATTTATTTATATATATATATATATATATATATATATATATATATATATATATATATATATATATATGTATATATATATATATATATATATATATATATATATTTATATAGCAGGGTCACTTAACAAACCGAGCTGGGTGGATGACATCTACCCTGTGCATCTTCTGAGAGACTTGAAGCTCCAACACATCTCTTCTAGCTTCTGCTAGCTCCACATCATTGGACCACCCAACACACCTGGAAGTGGGCAGTAATTGCTAATTCACATGCCTGCGTAGGCTAGCATAACGCTAAGTGATTAGGAGGATGGAAGGGCCATACCCACCCAGAGACGGTGAGGCCAGTTATACGGTCCTGGACTACTGGAAACATATGGCTGTGGCATTGCTGGAGACTCTGCTGACGATAGAGCCCCGGCTGTACGGCTGTGCGCCCCTGTGGTCTGTTTTTGAAGATAGCAGTGTCATACAGTGTCAGACATCGCATAAGCAAACTAACCACTGAAATGTTTACAGTTGGGTGTGCAATGAAACTTCTGCATCTAGGCATCACAGCTATGCTCTGAAGTGGCACTTTGCAGCTCTTAAGCGGAGCTAAAGGCAGGGCTGCTATTTGCAGAGCAGTTCCTCTCTGTCCCTCTCCTCTGTCATCTTGTGTAGGAGACTGTGCACTCTGCTGCCCGTGGCCTGTATTTAAGAATCTCTAAAAGTCACAGACGTCCTGCCAGGCCGGAATTACAAGCTCCTGGATGATTACAAGTGGATATTCTATGGTTGGTTGTGCTTACATTTGGATTTGTGAGTCTTCTGGGCTTAGGCAGTGCCGTGTGCAGTATCAGAGATGCCTCTGCTAGTGAAAAAAAAAAAGAGACATCAAAGAGGGGAAAATAGACGGTTCTGTAAATCGAGGACACAAATTTGTTTCAGGGCCAAAACAAATGAGGGCATGGCAAGACATTCAGTGACCAACAACAACAATCAGCTTCCAGCGATGCCCCGAGCTGCTGCCAACTACAGCAGCTGGCATTTTTTTTGTCTGGGTTTGATTGTTTTGCATAGTCGGCGTGGATTTTTCTTTGTACTGTAGACAGATAGAAATAAAGGTGCTGAGATGTGTTCTGTGGAGCGATGCCATAAAAGAATGCACCTATTCATTTTTGTAAATTGCGAGTTTAATGGTTCTGTACTCTGTAGCTACAGTCCTACGTCCATGCCAAGGTTTTAGGTAAACGGTGCATGTGGACATGGCATTGAGCTGGAAGTGTTTACTTTCTGATACACTCCTCGTCAAAGGAATAGCTGCTCCCAGAAGGCACCGTCGGATTGCGGTGGTGTTGGAAAGGAAGATAAAAGTTACCAGGACCAATAACTGGTGATAAATTTAGACGGAGATGTATGAAGTAGTGTCTCTCAGTATGGCATCAGGCCGCCATGTTCGCTAACCCAACATGCAGACGTCTCGGTATGGAGCTGTAGAGGTTCCTGATGGTGTCCTGTGATGATCCATCCCATGCAGCTTGAACATCCTCACACAGTTCCTGCAGATGGTGCGGTAGGGGTAAATGCCTTCCAGGCCTTAATGGACGTTCTGGCGCTAAACACGGTGCATCCATGCAAATTCGTTGGTCGTCTCCACCAAGAGGAAAGCTCATCACTGGAGACTCCAGCACCATCGACTTCGTTGTTGATGTGGTGCTAAGATAAGTCGTCATATCGTCGTGCGTGCATGTCCCACGTTGTGCAGCCGTCTGCTAATGGTGGTGGCACTAAGGGCCAATGGGAGGGCATCAGTGTTCGCTGAATGTCCACAGTTGTGGCTGTTGGGTTACTCAGGTACAGCAATAAGATCCATCACATGTGCAGCTGAGTGTGCAACTTGAGTCATTAGCATGTCTCCGAATGTCAAACCTACCTACCAAGTGTCATTCCTGTCGGCTGACTTCTTCTGGGTGCAGTCTTCTTCTACCAGTCTACTTCTAATACATCACCAACACGGTGACCTGTGGAGTATGTACTTAACACAGTATGGCTTTGATACCTGAATTGGTGCAGTCATTTGGTCCGGTGTCTGCTCTGCTAGAGCTGACCCAGTCAGCTGTTAGCTCTGTTACTGTGAACTGGAATCCTCTAGCTTTTGCTGGACTGTGGCGCAGCCTGCTTTCGACTTGCACGTGATGCGTTGCTCATTGTTTGGTCCCGTGTGCAACTTCACATGGATTTGTTTAGCCTAAAAAACACAAAACATATTGAAACGGTTATTTTTGCATCTGGCTGCATAGAGGCTTGGTGAGTCTGGAGGCTGCTCACTGTGTCATAGGGTTAGTGCTGACACATCCTACACCAGATCACAGCAACGAGTGTTGACGTGGATCATGTGCATAGCCCAAAAAGGGTGAGTGGAGGCTGTTACTGCAGCCAACGGCGAGCCAACTCTGTTAAAGCGGATCATTTTGGAACATGATGTTCAACTATCATACGTGGTTGCGATGTTCAGGTGTGTAGTCATCTAGCTAGCTATTTTACTAGCTTATGCTCTAGCTAGCTTTCTTACAGCGACAGCAATATCAGAAATATGGCCCATATGATTAGAACCGCTGGGTGGAAACGAGGTTGTTTGAGGATTTTGACCTCCACAGACCGGACTCTGTCTCATCAAATCTAATTACTCACACACTGAATAGCTCCTTGTGTATCATACGTGTAACAGAGACATCAATGGAACTCAGCCCAAAGGCCCAATTAACATCCCCAACAATGGAGGCGGACAATATGGCTGTCCCAGGCCGTCTGGTCCAGGATACGGGTGGCTGGCTCTGTCTGGCCTGTCTAGCGGAATGCGTGGATGGCAATGTTAGGGCAAAAAGTCCTCGCATTCCGGGCGTGGGAACCGGTGGGCTGCTTGGCAGCGGGTCCTTGTTTTTGAATGCCACTCAACAATCTGTCATGAGAGCGAAGTTTATAAATAACTTGTCTGCCCCTACAGCAGTCCGTCTTCATGGCAGGATGCTGTCGTGGTTTGGGGAAAAATCGAATGTACCTGGAATTCCGCCTTGTGGTCGTCACTGTAGCCAACCGTATACGTTTTGCACTGGAGCTCTGAAGCTAATGTAGCTAGCAAGTGTTGGGAGCTTATATGTGCAGTACCAGGCATTTGAACAAGCCATCCGAAGACACATCAAGTTAAGCAATCCTGAATATCGTCGCTGTCCTAAGGAAAACATGAATCTCCAAATTTCCAGCTTTGCAGGAAAGGGCAGAAAAAGAAATTAGGGTTAATGTAAGTCAATGGAACTATTTCTTTATCCAGGCAAATTTGGATCACTGCTGTTAGTCCTTTCATCAGTAAACGTTCACATCGCGTAACCAGCAGCTCATGCGAACAAACGATGCATTAAAGCATTAGTGCAAAATTTAAAATTAGAGATTAAAATGAAACACGTACACGGTTTCAGTGTTTTTGTTAATTTTGCGTCTTTTTTTCACTAATGCATAATTAAATAGGCTAAATCCTACATAGCAAGCAGATCTGGGCCACATCTGGCCATCAGCACTGGTCTGAGCCAAAGGTGGCCCACATATTTCCCACATGCATTTGGCCCACCTATTTCAAAACAGATCTGGTGATCTGAGACACGGCCCTAATCTGGCGCATATGTGGCCCACATCTTGCTACCGGGAGCAGTCCACCCAAATGCCATCAACCCATCTGGCAAATGGCCCAGATGAAAATGGGGAATGTGCGTCAGATTTGGGCCAGAACAGTTTTGCAGTCTGGGATGTGCTTTCGCTGATTTTGTGTCTTACTCAGACGAACGCCTCTATTTTACTGTTTTCAGCCGAATCAAACATTTGGTGCATCCCATGTTCGACAACCACAAACAACCAAAATCCAACCAATCCAAAAATAGAGATACTGATCGTCGCCATCCAACGAAAAACAAGTATCTCCCAAATCACAACTTCACAGGAGAGGCCAAAAACCTCATTTAATTGAATGGAAGTCAATGGAACCGGACGTCTTTCCAAGCAGCTCTGGGTAATTTCTGTCGGTCCATTCATCATTAAACTTTCACACGGTGTAAACAGCAGGTCATGTGATCAAATGAGACATAAAATGGAGACACGTTTTTCTTTGGACAGCGACGATATGCTTGCTCGTGTCATGTCTGACAGTGCATACTAGTATCTACATGGACAGAGCGTTTTTACCTGTGAGTGTTTTTTTCCAGGCTGATTACCATTTGAATAAAACACAGCCTAGAGAAAGGAGGGCAGTAAAGAAGGATTGCGTGGGAGAGAGGTTTTCGTGGGAGAGAGGTTTAAAAGGTTTAGCAGTTAAAACTTCAAGACAGGACATCCAGATCGCCTTTGGCTCTGAGGGAGTAGGAAAAGCTGAGTGTTAATGATGAGCTGATCAACAGGCCTTCAGCAGTAAACCAAACGTAGCTGATCATACTCGCTCACTGGTGTACATTCGTAACTGTGTGTGTGTGTGTGGTGCTTCACCTAACAAAACCCTAACCTTCATCTCGCCACTCAAAGAGGCCAATTTCCTCATTTTCTGAACTGCACACTGACCAGGAATTGTCCTCATGGACAGCATTCCTTAGGGTTTGACTCACCATGGAAAATAAAGGCATGCATTAACAGGCGTTGCTACTTTTATGCTGGGAATGCTGACATCTTGACAATTAAAAAAAAAAAGCCATAAAATGTGCAACCATTTAAATCCTGAAATAGGATAAAATATGATGATTCTTGGGCTGTTGGCATGGATTTGGTGCCAGCCTGTCAGGGAAAATAAGATCATGTAAACAGTATTCATAAAGGAAGTACTCGTGAATTAAATTCATGGCTGGTATTAGGAACTGTGTACTTAGGAATTGGCTGCTGATGAGCGTTCCAGAGCTTGGACTGTGTGGAAGAGTCATCAGAATGAAACCTTAAGTCACACAGGACAGTGGAGTGGGAGGGAAAATGAGGAGTATCAAACTAGATTATAGAAGCGGAGGAAACATGCAGAGACCATCACGGAGAGAAGAGCACTGAACGATACAGAGGAGAGCGGGAATGTGTAGGTCAGGGTGCTGAGGATGGGCAGGGCAGGAAGCGTGAACGCTTCCAGGTGCCACTGACCGCATTTAAAGCCAGGCCTCCTGTGCCAACATGTGCTGCAGCCTGCAGGTTTGAAGCAGCGGGGGCACTCCTATACGTGATAACATATAATCTGGTCTTGGGGGATATGGCCACCGTGCTCCAGCCAAAGCCTCCACCTCTCAGAACTCATAGCTCAGCGGAAACCGGGCCATTAGCAGACCGTTACGGCCAAACATGAAAGCCCTGATTTTCCTGCCTGATAAAAGGCCGTCCATGGCCCTCAAAGCCAAGTGCTTCCAAGTTCAAAGGGAAAAAGGAAAAGCTCAATAAATAAAGAAAGAATGGCTTTCAAGTGAGAGGTTCTCTGTAGGAACTTTTCCAAAAGCCCAAAAGTGGAATTCTGTAATTCCCAACAGTCATTAAAGGGCCGAGCAGCTGGTAGAGAGAAAGGGAAGCAGTTGAGCAGCTGGAGGGAGGAAGAGGGAGATGAAGGAGCTTCGAGTTCCATTATACCTATATGCTCCCGAGAATGTGGAATAGTCTGACCATCTACACGGAGCTTATCAGTTCAGTTCCCAAGTCGGACTAATCAGCTCTCTCTGCTGTGCTCTCCAGTTTCAATCTCACAATGACTCCCATGTGCTGGAAGCATTAAAGCTGGACTCCCTACTGCTGACCCCGCTTAGCGCAGTTAGCCCCTGTTCACACCTGGCATTAACATGTATCCCAAGTGGTCCGACTTTAAACCGAGGGCACCGAGTAGAGTTGGGAATGGGGTTTGTTGGATCTCGTGTATGCATCGTGTTCCAGACATTCAGACCTTCAGGGACACATGTGACCGCATAACATTTGTAGTGTAAATGCTGAAGTATCCCGATGCGTCCCTGACAGCAAGGACCACCTAATCAACTGCGTCACTTTAGCATTCACCCTGCAAATGCTCTGTTGACTTATGGATCCTTGACCACCACCCAGTTGGTTAGGAGCTCCTTTGTGGCTCCCAGGAACTCGTCTGACCAAATGTCATTTGTAATGTGAGTGTAGATGTGTTCTGGTGCCACGTATGACCACCTGGTCATCTTTTTCATTTATCTCTCTTTTCTTTCTAATGCTGAACACACACTAAACGATTTCCAAGCGATTCTACTGTCGCAGACAAATTTCCAAAGTCGGAACAGAATCATGACAGAGATGAGACTTGCTAGAGTTGCGTTGCGCTCGCGTCATCTTGATCGTTGAGTGTAAGGTGGTCAGGATTGCAGGTTTGAGTCAGTCTGTTCGTCGTCCTGGCGTTCCGATAAAATCAGTCGTGTTTAATATTATCGTAAGTCGTAGGTCTTGGTTCACGCAAATGGTGACGTCAACCAATAGGAGAGCTCTTAAGCTCCAAACGGGAAGCCGTGAGCCAAGTACAGGAATGTCTGGCGGGGATTCGACATGGAGGGGAGTCTGGTAAGGGCCCAGAAACCGCGGTTCTCCTGGACTGTTCAGAAAGAGGAGAAGCTGGTGGAGCTGTGGAGTGAACCGGAGTGCCTCTGTGACATATCTTCCCATTTCTACCACGACAGAGTGGAAAAGCGAAACAGGTGGACAGAAACTGCTGAAGCCCTCGAAATCCCCGGGGCTAACGCAAGCCCGAGTCATGGGCCCGAGTCGTCACGACCGTAAACACATCCAGGAGTTCATTAACACGCCGAGATGTGCAGTACACAGTCCGGTTCTAAATCACGCTGGGTTTAAAGCTATGTACATGTTATCCCATCTTATGACGAAGGGTAGTTATGCTATGCTAAAGCTAACTAGCTAGCTAGCTAAAACACTGCCGAAGGGGGCTATAATGTTTACATTAGCCTACCAGCGAGCATGATGGGAAATAATCTCAAAATCTAGTTGCAGTCTTGTAAATAGTGACTCTGCAGGATTCCCAGTCTTTGCAAAATCACAGGCTGTGACTAAAAGTCTGTGACTGGTCTTTAGATGTGAGAGGGCATCAGACTGTTAAATGTCTTTTCAGAGTCTTCTAGTGTATGGTCTAGTGTAAGTTGCATTAGCAATCCATGCAGCCTAAACACGACTAGTGGCTCATACAAGAACGTGTGCAAGGACGGCACATGAACGCATTGATCTCTGAAAGCCTTATAACTGGAGCTCAGGAAAAATGTCTATGTAGTCTGCTTAAGAGTCTGTTTCCTGGAAACCTGGAACACATTATCAAATGGCGGTTCTCCTGAATACACACTCTCCATCAAAGCACACAAAAAACCCCAAGACTGATAATTACACACCTTGGAAAACAATGATTAGAGGGAGGGTCCAGGGTGGAGATAAAGCTGGCCTGAAATGCTCCAACCGGAGTTGGACCAGGAGGGGGAAGCTGTCTTTTCATCATTTAACGTCAACGGCACATCTTCACGACTGTAAAGAGACATGTCCATTGAAATGAATTACATTACTAGGCCACTATCATATCGGTAGCCAGGTTTCCATGTTGACCCCCCCGAATTACAAGATGGTGGGACAGTGCAAAATGCAAGACAGTACACATACATGTCTGTACACAAGATTTTTTTTTTCTTTAGTCGGCTTACTCTCTAACATTCCTGTTGTACATTTATCTTATCAAAGAAAAACATGTTTTCTTGCCTGATTGGTCCACTGGTGTCCGCTGCCCCCTGGTATGCTACTGAAATGTGGGCATTGTTTTCTGTTTTCACACATACTCATGTCTGCTGATGAGCATTCCAGAGCGAGGAGTATATGGAAGAGTCATCAGAATGAACCCTTAAGTCAGGGATACACATTCTCGCTCTTTGCTGACAGCTCATAGTGCATGTTTGAATTACCCATCACATACAAAGACAACCATACAGCGTACTCGCCCTCCGTCCGATCGTGACACGGGTGCTCAGACTGCATGTGAGGCACAGCCCGTACAGACAGCTCAGCTCTGCCTACAGGCGATTTCCAATAAAGACGTTTCATCCAAAACAACACGCTGCGCGCCCGAGTCCTGAGCAACACCACTGGCTCAATATCAAATGACACCCGCTGCTTCCTAAGTAGTGGCTCCTGCAACCAGCTGTGCGTTATAGGTCTAATACACAGCCATTTGGGCTTCAGCCATGTGTTCAGCATTTCATACTGGACTAACGTTTTGGTGTAGAAGGAGGGGGCGGTTTGGGGTTAAACCAAGTGTGCTACACCAGCTTTGCTAACTGTACACTGCACTGAAACTGAAGACCAGGCGAACTACAAAGACGATATAACAATATCAGTGTACAGTCTGCACATACGGACCCTGGCACTCATGGAAGCGGCTGTGTAAGAGCAGTAGCTTGCTCAAGCTGTGAGACAAGCCACCATCTGCTCAATCAGTGCTTGGGCAGGTAATCAGACATGGCTTCCCCTCTCACGATGCACAGCAAACGGTGCCAGAGGAAGCTGAATCAGGCCCGATCTTGAAATTCAGTCGGCATGTACAGGTAATAGCTTCGGTTCTGATCAGTCACTCTGATCACCACATGGCACGTTTAAAGCATCAGGCTAAGGGGAAGCAAGTGACCACACAAATAAAGTGGTCAGGGTCAGGGTCAGGGTAAATGTCAAAGGTCATGGCCGGCATCTTGGCTGTATCTGTGTTGCCATGACGCTGTGGAGGTCAGGCTGGTCAGGCTGTTGTAAAATGGTTATGTCCTCAGAGCAGCTTTGCCTGGGGTTGCAGACGTTGCCATCGTTAAACAGCACAGCCGTTTACAGGGTCTGCTAGCGCTGCTGTTGAGTATTCACGTCCTGGTCCTGGGCAGAGAAAAGGATGAACGTGTGTCTGTTTGTTTGATTGCTTACATGATAATTCATTCATTAAAAAGGCCATTGTTTATCGAGGGAGATCGGATCCTCAAAGCCTCCGTCATAGCACTTTGACCCTACGGCAGAATCGAAGCTTGGTGAATGTAACGGATGTGAATGCTAAGCCCGTTTCCAATCGTCTGTTTATTTCTCCAATTAAAAAAAAAAGACTTTGTGTACGTGTGAGATTCTACCAGCCGAAAATTCTAATGCATGTAAATGCTGGAAGGCTGATTAACCAACCTCCTGTTTCTCTATAGGGCATGGCGTTCTCCCTGGAGGAACGGCAGCAGTTGGGGATTCATGGCCTCCTGCCACCCGCCTTCCTCAGCCAGGATGTCCAGCTGCTGCGGGTCCTTCGCAACTACGAGCTCAAGAAGGACGACCTGGACAGGTGAGAAAACACAAGAAGAATCATTCAAGGTCTTTTAAACATACAGGGGATGTTTGATTATCAACGGTTCTCAGGTTAAACTCCATGGCCAAAAGTATGTGGACACCCAAAAGTTACCTTTTTAAGAGACTATGATGGCTGCCAAGTTTTTGCCGCCATTGTGTCAGGCAACAAACATCGCTGCTCTCGTACTGAGGCGCCGATGTGGGTAATTAGCACATCCTACATATACTTTTAATGCTGGTAACGTTTTCTAATAAGGACATGTGCCAGCTTCATGTTTGAATTTTCCCATTCCACCTTAAATGGGGCTGCAGCTACAGTCTCCAAAGTGTTACAGTAATGATATACCGGGGTAACTAACTGTAGCAAATAGGAAGCCGATTGTTATAGCCACAATATAAATGCTGCACCATTTAAGGTGGAATGAGAAGATGATGGTGAATAAGAACTTAATTTCAGCATTTTAGTTTTAATAAGGATAAGGAGTTATAATCCTACTGGTAGGACATTTTAACCAGAATTCATCTTTCTACGTCGTCTGAATGGTGCTTTGGTGCCACCAAATTCAAGCTGCTGCTTTAATATGCCAACAACGGAACAGGCACCCCTATAGCCAGCGTGTCATATGTCCATTCTGGACTGCTGTAGCATGGGCATCCCACCATGGCAGCCTCCATTAGTAGACGACCCGCTCTCTTGTGCATATGACTGACTCATTTTAAGATAATGAGAACACAGTGATATCATGCTCCTCCGTTCCTGTTAGCAGTCCCTAGTCTTCCGGGAATGTTGAAACATGGCTCCTCGGCCCCACTTTTAGTATTGAGCGAGATCAGACACTCGTGGTAGGTGAAAAGGCCTGGCTCACGGTTAGCATTCCAGTTCAGCGTGCATGGCTTGGATTGGTTTAGGGTTCTCATACTGTCTTTCCCTTTGGGCACTGTACTGAAACAGGCATGTGCAAAGCACTGCCACAGTGGTGGGAGCACACAGATCTCTAGAATGTCCATGTATTCTGTAGTGTGAAGGTTTCCCATCACTGCAGCTACGGGGGTCCGAACTATGGAACCAGCCCCAAGCATTATTCCTGCTCTAGCCTACTTTACACCCAGCACTATGCTTTCGGTTAAGTAGTGTCCTCCTTGGCATCTACTGATCTCAGTTTCATCAATCAGACTGCCAGATGGTGAAACATGATTCATACCAGAACATTCAGAACGGTTTTCCACTGCTCCAGAGCCAGGACATGCACAAGGACTGGATAAGGTATTTGGTTGGCCTGCCGCTGCGGGACGCAGAATAGCAACCACCAAAAGATGTGATGCTCCCGCCCTGCGACACTGCTTGTTTACGTTGTGTGAGGGCTCCAGGTGAGTCATTTGAAGTTGGAAACGATTAGCAATGAATGGCATAAGCCATGGGATTCCCTGTGAATACAAATTTCCACAGGGATGTGAGCTCAGGGCTGCCGAAACCACCGAAGTGTAAACTTCAGTGACATGAAAGCCAGCTTTAGCTGCTCCGTCTGTGGCCTAGTTGCGTTGGAGGTTTCAAAAATGTTTCCTGAAAGTTGAAATCCTTCAGATTCAGCCTCTGTTGTCTGTGCCGATGAATGGAGTTGAGCGGTGTGCCATACTGAGACGGTGTGATCAGCCTACAGGTACGCGTCTTTACAGTCAGAGTGCTAGATGGCGGCCATTCTGCTGCTTTAACCAGTTTATAAAAAATTATAATCTGTAATGATGTGTAATGAGTTTAATTTCATTCGTTTTAAACAATCAAACTTAAACTTAAATCAGTTTGTGTCTGCCTCCAGTGTCTAGGTCATGTCTTCCTCCTCTCCCTCTTACATTAGCTGGCTAAAACTGGCTAAAATAAATAACGATGACTCTGTCGGCTACACTGGTTGATTAATACAGGACCTATTAAGGACGTCTGACTGTAGAAACAGCTTGTTTTATTCAAGTTTGGAAAGTAATATATCCGAGTTTATACCCATGTTATTACTGCTTGATCTTGTTCTTATAAATATCTAGAATTTATTTTTATATAAAAATAGAAAAGTGCCTCTCCTGAAGAAATGTGGAGTGGTTGTGCGGCTTAAATGGTTTCGCAGTCACTATGGGGGGAACGAGGGATGTATAAACAACAGAGGAGTCCAGGTCAGTGTGGCTATAGATTGGAGTTTGAGGATCTGCTTTCACTGAGTACATGCAAGTAGGTAGAGGAGACAGTAGGGTTTGGGCGGGGCATAAATGGCACTTTACAAAGCTCAGTAGAGCAGTAGGTGGGCATGCATGTTTGCATGTGTGTAAATGACGCACGGCTGCATTCGTATTGTGTTGGGCTGGGATGAAGTGTCAGTATACCATATATCAACACTCAGTGTCCCTTTAATTAGCTCCACGTGGCATATAGGAGCCCCCTGCAGGACTACAGTTGCAGTTTGTTGCCCATCTGATTCACTGTATACTGTATTACCCTGTTCTTCAATGGTCAGGACCCCCACAGGACCACCACAGAGCAGGTATGATGTGGGTGGTGGATCATTCTCAGCACTGCAGTGACACTGACATGGTGATGATGTGAGTGGATCAGACACAGCAGTGCTGCTGGAGTGTTGAGACACTGTGTCCACTCACTGTCCACTCTATTAGACACTCCTACCTTGCTGGTCCACCTTGTAGATGGACAGTCAGAGACGATAGCTCATCTGCTGCTGCACAGTGCAGTGCTGGTCATCCTCTCTGGTCGTCCTTCATCAGTCCAGCAGGGACTCTGAGGAGCACCGCTGGCCACTCCGGCAGCACTGCTGTGTCTGATCCACTCACACCAGCACCACACACACTACATCAGTGTCACTGTGGTGCTGAGAATGACCCACCACCCACAGGATCATTGGAGAGTTCTCTCTTCCGAAGCATATGTTGCGGCAGCTATTGAATCCACAGGGTGGTCTTGGTGGTCAGAATGAAGAGATGTGGTTAGACCACTGTTAGCTTTAGTAACAGCACTTTTCCAGAAAATCTACCTTCTGTTTCTATGGCGCTTTCTCAAATTCCTGACTGCCACTCTCTTTTCCCATGCCCTGCCCATACCTCTGGCATTCCGTCCTCGGGAGCTTTTGCCTTGAATGCCTGTAGGCCCTAACAGTTATGACATCCCTGTCGTTTTACAGCCCCGCTTTCTGTTTGCATTACCGTCTGTGTTTTGATTTCTTAGACCGTCAACGGCAGCTGTGACTGGACGAGGTCACTTTCCGAGCCAGCCCCCTTTCCATCAGCACGCACGGCATCCATTCTTTAAATAGCCCCGGCGTCACAGGCCTTCAGAGCTGTTTTGATCCCGCTGATGAGCTTTGGGCCATGCGCCAGCTTTTTTTTGTACCGCAGTTATTGTTTTTAGGATGGAATTCAGAAGTTCTTATGAGAAACATTTTCCGTTAGCTTCCTGTGTGTCCCCTGTGCAGACTGTAAAGCCTGATTTTTTTTTTCTCTGTCGTTCTTTCCTAAACCCTCCGGTGCTCTCCAGTGAGCCCACTGTTATATAACAACACTACCTTAGCATTGCATTCCACATTACCGGGCCAAACAACAAGTGCTGTGGCATCTGGCCCCAAGATGTTGGCACCAGATCCTTTAAGGAGATCCAGAGCTCTCGGATTTGAGTTCTAGCATGGATTTAACATCTTGTAGCTGTGAAGTCGGATTGAGATCTAGAGAATCCCAAGGTCAGGAGAGCACCTTGAACTCTTTGGCATGTTGTGCAAACTATTTCCGAACGATGCATGGCAGGGGGCGCTATCCTGCTGGAAGAGGTCATTGCCATTGGGTGATAATGCTGACATGAAGGGATAATGGTCCACGAAGATGTGTAGGCAGGCTGCAAGAGCCAAATTGATGTCCACACGAATTGCATCACATTCCCTCCCACTTTAAATCCCAGTGCAATCACTAACTGAGATAAACCGTGCACACGTACCCTAGCGTCCATGTGATGTACACTCCTGGCAAAAAAGGGTCAATCCCAAAACAGTTTTAATGGTCTGGACAACAAATTTCCCTTTAATTTCCTGAAATATTGATGTTTATGATGTATTATATAATTTCTTAAAATATTATTGATCTTTTCCTCAGTGCCCCGGGAGCAGTTGGGGTTAGGTGCCTTGCTCAAGGGCCCCTAACTCGCGTCTTGTCGGTTCAGGTAATTGAATTGGCGTCTCTCCGGTCCAAAGGTTCCCTGGTTCCCTAACCTCCAGCCCATGACTGACCCAATTATGTTCTGTCCAATGTGTGATAGAAATAGTCTCTATAGAGTTAAAATCTGGACTCCAGACCAAAATCATTTGTCCGTTGTCTTCCAATGTCTTCTTGCCTGGTATCATACAACTCAAGATGACTTCATCGGACGTTCCACTTTCGCCATGTCTACTTCTATCATTCAAGCACTTCCACCAGTGGACAGCTTAGCATGGGCACTCCGACTGGTCTTCGGCTATGCGACCTCATGGGCAGCGCTGTGTCGTAGCACGTTCCTTCCCTAACCATCATTTAAACCTTCAGTGTGGTAGTAGCCCACTTGTTGGTTGGGACCAGATGGTATAGCCTTCGTTGCCCTTGAGCTCTGATGAGCCTTGGATGGCCATCGCCCCGTTGCTGGTTCGTGGTTTCTCCCTCCGCTGATAAGTTGGTAGACACTCACCACTCCTGATGCAAGGCTGGAGAAACCCACAGCCCTTGCTATTTCAGTGGCAGCCTGACCCAGCTGTCTGGCCATAGCAGTTTGGCCCCTCAGGTATTCTTGCATGCCCATTTCTCACCCAGCACGTCAAATACATGAGCTGACTGTTTGCTTCCCGTATAATATTTCCCAGACCTGTATTATGTGTCATGACGAGACAATGCACTTTACACACAGATCGGCTTATCTGTGAGGGGTCAGAGTGTTTTGGCTCTGGCATGTTCTCATGCTGCTTTAGTTGCTATGCACTGTTGCTATGAGGCTAATATAGCTAACAAGCAAAGGATGCTTATTCCGCTGATCAACAACAGTACAAATCAGCAGTGTGACATTTGGGGAAATGGTGTAAATACGGTTTCAGGTTTCACTATGGCTTTAATGAGATATGAGATTAAGCCATCCAATTGACTAAATGCCAGCTAAACCCCACATGAGTAAGCATTCAAGAGCAGTCACGGATGATAAAGTAAGAGCATGTAATGCACTCATGGCATCTCTTTATTGATTTTAGAAGTGAAACTAAAAGGCCAAACCTTATTCTACACCTTTGAAGAGGAACTAAGGATGAGATGCACGGCGAAGGGAAGCAGTCGGTTAGTTTTCTTGTACAGGGTATTGCACGCTTGTTTACACGGACCAAACACTTAAACACTTTCCTCTGCTAAGTGCATATACAGGGCTGATAAAACGTCTGCTCAGTCTTCCAAAACATCTCTTGCCCAACAGCCCTAACATCTAAAAAAGCTCCAAGTGGAAAACAAGCGCTCCATGTTTCTGAAAGGTACATCCTCCTACCCCGACTGGCAGGTAGCTAGCAATATGTTCATTCAAGTCAAGTTCACATTTATTTATATAGCGCTTTTTACCACAGTTGTTGTCACAAAGAATCTGGTGTTGGAGCCCCCATGAGGAAGCCAAGGGCGACAGCGGCAAGGACAAACTCCCTTAGTTAGTGAGGAACAAACCTTGAGAGGAACCAAGACTCAAAAGGGGAACCCATGGTTAAACTTCTCCTACTCGCCTACGAAGCTCTGAACAGTCTCGCTCCTTCTTACCTGTCTGACCCTCTTCCTTACAAACCCTCTCGCTCTCTCAGGTCTTCTACAGTTGGCCTACTCTCCATTCCTCCATCCAACCTCCATGGCTTTGGTGACCAAGCATTTTCTAGATTTGCTACGTGACTCTGGAACCTTCTCCCAGTCCACGTCCAGCAGTCCATTTCTCTCGCTCTGTATTTAAATCGAATCTTAAACCACATCTCTACCCACTCGCTTACAGCCTGCCTCTGGCCTACACTGCTCTTTAACAGGCCTTGCTTATATTGTTTGTTTGTGTTTGTTGTTATTGATGCTTTGTTTTATTTGTTGTCTGATGTCTAAGAATCTATTATTATTATTATTATTATTATTATTATTATTAAAATGAATGGAAGCTTATAGCTCACCAGCTAGCATTGCACAAAATATCATACTTTAGCTTCAGTTAAATAATATCATGAATATGCTACATTGCTAAAGCCAGTAGCATACACTTTTGGCTGATCAACCGCGTTTGCACAGTGCACGGCACTCAGCCACTTCAAGCCCTGTCCAGTCCATAGTAGCATACCACCCTGCATGTTATGGACTGCGTCTGTAGGTCTTGGTAGATAAACACAAACCAGCCAAACACATGTACCATATAGGACACAGGGGAAAAGACACTCGCCAATCATGAGTACGTGTGTACATGTTTCTATACTGTGTCCATTTACCCAAAAAGTCAGGGACAGTCTATTTGATCTGTTTACTAACCGTGTCCTGCTGTACCTGCCCTCCTCCAGGTGGTCCTGGATGTAGTCCAGGCCTGAAATGGACATTTCCATGGAAGCCAAAAATCCATGAATGAGCTTGTTTTGTTTTGACATGTTACATAAGGAACTACATATTGCTCATAATGCAGTGGAGGAAGCAGTCAGATATTAGAGTCTGGAATGTCTGGAGTTAAAGTACAAAGTCCTCCACAATGGAAATACAGGAAAGTACAGGTAGACGGAAAAACTACTTGGGTACAGTAACTAATTACATTCACTCAGTTACTGTCCACCGCTCTCTCATACCTATGTAGCCACCTAGTTCATATGATTCACTTTGATTGGAGGCTAACGCAGCTAACAAGTAATGGAAGCCCATAGTCCAGCAGTTAGCACCATTCAAACTGCATCCATTGGCCATCACACAGCTTTCATCTAGCCCCTGCTGTTTGTTGTAAAAGTCTGGAGAGCCACATCCATCCATCTCCTTAAACCACTTAGTCCAGCTAGGGTCACAGTTGAACTTCCTTCAGCTGATTCTGGGGGATCCCAAGCTATAGCCAGGTCCTGTCTGAGATAAAATCCCTCTGTCTTTGGACGTCTTTGAGGTGTTGTCCAAATTGGCCATACCTGGAACATCATACTTATCAGATGCTCGAACCACCTCAGCTGGCTTCCTTCCATGTGGAGGAGTAGCGTCTCTACATTGAGTTGCTCCCAGTTAACGGAGATCCTCACTCTATGAAGTAGAGCAATAACATTTATTAGTTGAAAGGAAACCTGCTTCGGGTGGAAAACCGTCTCAAGGGTGGGCAGAGCTTTTGAAAAACTAAAGGAGCTTTGAGGTGGATCCTTGGCTGCATGTCCCAGCACCCCTGTGACCCAGAAGGATAAGCAGCTTAGAAGATCAATGATGGATTATTGACTCATCATTCAAAGAGCAGCTGCACCCAGAAGGAGGTGTGGGAGTGCGGTGCTGTTGGGAAGGAAGATAAAGGTGACCAGGATCAATAACTGATGATAAATTTAGACTGATATGATCAATATTTATTGAGCTACACATACAGAAGTCTGTCTCAGTATGGCGTCGGGCCGTCGTGTTTGCTAACCCAACACGCCAGACGTCTCGGTATGGAGCTGTAGAGGTTCCTGATGGTGTCCTGTGATAATCCATCCCATGCAGCTTGAACATCCTCACACAGTTCCTGCAGATGGTGCGGTAGTATACGTGTGGTGTTAGTACGTAAACAGCAGGGTTAGTGGTGATGTAGCTCGCGGCGATGCTGCTACCAGTCATAAGCACTCATTACACTGTGGCCACCTGCCTGGCTCATAGGATGCCACATGCTCGAACACAGTGGACTCTGCCATCTTTCCGCCTCCACCAGAACACTTCCAGTGGGGTTGCGGAGGACGCATGATGCAGCTGGGATTGATTCCCGGCCTGAAGCATAAACAGGGTGTGTCTCTTACTGAGCGTGTGTTTATTTTTAGACTGGGCTGGGCCGGGCTTTACACACTTAAGCTTTCTCGCTCTTGCAAGTAAAGTATCAGGATTGCATCATTCTGTTCTCTGAATATGAGCTAAAATAAAACAACCCTGGAAATCATAGACCTGTGAATCCGGTAGCATCCCCAGTTTGTTCTTCTGTCCATCCACACAAACCTGGAACCATGTGATCTCTTCAGTCCTTAATCCACTACGTTTGCTGAATTTACTAGAAGGGGTGCCAACTTTTGTGAGGAGAAGGGAGACTTTCATGCAACTGGAGGGAGACTACAAGTGAGATTACCAGGTGGCTGGAATAAGACGACACTGAGATGTTCAGGCAACTGGAGTAAGACCTAGAGTGAGATTACAATGAGCTATGGATGAGATTATCAGACAGCTGGAGGGAGACTAGGATGAGATTATCAGACAGCTGGAGGGAGACTAGGATGAGATTATCAGACAGCTGGAGGGAGACTAGGATGAGCTTTTCAGTCTGCTGGGGGGAGACTAGGATGAGATTATCAGACAGCTGGAGGGAGACTAGGATGAGATTATCAGACAGCTGGAGGGAGACTAGGATGAGATTATCAGACAGCTGGAGGGAGACTAGGATGAGATTATCAGACAGCTGGAGGAAGACTAGGATGAGATTTTCAGACAGCTGGAGGGAGACTAGGATGAGATTATCAGACTGCAGGAAGGAGACTAGGATGAGATTATCAGACCGCAGGAGGGAGACTGAGATGAGATTATCAGACCGCAGGAGGGAGACTAGGATGAGATTATCAGACCGCAGGAGGGAGACTGAGATGAGATTATCAGACCGCAGGAGAGAGACTAGGACAAGATTATCAGACAGCTGGAGGAAGACTGGGATGAGATTTTTAGGCCGCAGGAGGGAGACTGGGATGAGATTATCAGACCGCAGGAGGGAGACTGAGATGAGATTATCAGACCGCCGGAGGGAGACTAGGATGAGATTATCAGACAGCTGGAGGAAGACTGAGATGAGACTTTTAGGCCGCAGGAGGGAGACTAGGATGAGATTATCAGACAGCTGGAGGGAGACTAGGATGAGATTATCAGACAGCTGGAGGGGGACTAGGATGAGATTATCAGACAGCAGGAGGGAGACTAGGATGAGCTTATCAGACTGCAGGAGGGAGACTAGGATGAGATACCATTGGAGCTAAATCATTGGCGGGTAGACCCGATGCTGCGAGACTAGATGCTGCGAGACGGCTGCACCTACTGCTGTTAGCTGTGCTATAGAGGCCAGTGGTGTCCACTTTTATAAGTAACAGTGTGTCCTACCATGTTACACAGCTCTGTTTGTTATACATACATGGTCTCCAGGGTGTCTCGGAGCTTAGAGGATGCACTGGTGTGTTTTTCTGAGGGTCTGTAATGTAAACAGTAACCACCCAGTCATTATTGCTGGGAGTGGGAATAGCAGTACTCGGTGGAAGTTGTTCCTGGCTGGGAAATGGCCCTGCAGGAGTTTATCTACATAACCTCTTTGACCACTCCATCCCCACTTTCTATCAGTTCTTTTTTTCTGTCTTACTTTCTTATTCTGCAGTACACGGTTAGATAGCTCCTAGGCCGACTTCACACAGTGAACCTTTCACGCACCTAATTACACAAAGCAATTCAAAGCAATCAAAGTTGCACTGTAAGGGTCAGCCAATTTACCAATACATCATAGCATTCCTGCCATAATAATAACTCTACTGAATAGTTTCAGAGTCTGAGTTCTAACTGTCTCATTCTGTCTGAGTTCTGTCTAATTTTTCAAACTGTCTAGGACTTTGGACTAAAATCCTTCTAGCCTTATGACTTAATGATACTTTATTCAAATAAGTTATTGATTATTCTTAACGCTACCAAAACTCTACTAAATGTTTTTACAGTTTCGGCTAATCTGCATAAATTGGACCTACAACTAAAAACACTGAGTAGATAAAGAGAATCAAAGTAAACAAATGGGACGAGAACATTATACCTGGTGATGTGACCCCTTGTTCAGCAAAAACTGCAACTCAACATTATTCCTGGACATCAGCTTGGAGGAACTTTAGCCCATTCCTCCATACAACCCAGCTTTGACTCTGCTGTGGGTGGGTTTCTTCCCCTGATCAGGCGGCTTGCTTTAGGTCCTTCCACAACTGTTGGAGGTCAGGACTTTGGCTTGGCCATTCCAAAGCATGGACATTGTTCTTCTTTACCTGTTCTCTTGTAGAACAGCTTGCGTGTGTTCAGGATCCTTGTCCTGCTGCATGACCCATGTTCTCCTGTGATTCAGCTCACGGGCAGATGTACTGACGTTTTCCTTTACAGTTCACTTACAGACGTGATGTTTGGTCATTTCCCTCAATAAGTAAATGAGTCACCTAATATTTTGTCTGATCTGTTTCATTTTGACTGAAATATAGAAAAGTCTAAAGGGTTTACAAACTTTCAAGCACAACTTTACCTTAAAAATGCTAGTTAGTACCTGGGTAGCAGATACAACATAAAATAGAAAAACAAGTTTCTCCAAAATGGCAACTTTACAGGAGAGATCAAAAACCTGATTAGATCTGAATGTAAGTCAATGGAACCAGATGTTTTTTCCAAGCATGTTTTGGATTTTTCTGGTGATCCATTCATCATGAAATGTCCACCCAGTGTAAACAGCAGCTCATGTGATCAAATGATACCAAAAAATAAAAATCGGCCAAATTGGAGATACATGGTTTTCATTGGACAGCGACGATATGTTTATTGAATTGCAGAATATGTGTGTTTGGTAGTGACTTAATGTTGTACACTGATTTTCAGATAAGCACATAGACTTATAATAGTTAAACCATGTATATGGTTCACACTATTCATAACCACATCTTCATTAGAATCATCATTACTATCATCATCATCGTTTGCTAATATTGTGGTCTGTTACAAATCAACTGTAACTGGTTTTGCCCCTTTCCTCCTCTGTCTATCATATAGATACGTCTTCCTGATGGGCCTCCAGGACCGCAACGAGAAGCTGTTTTACCGTGTGTTGACTTCGGACATAGAGCGCTTCATGCCCATCGTATACACGCCCACTGTGGGTCTGGCCTGCCAGCAGTACGGCCTCACGTTCAGAAGACCCAGGTAAGGAAAGACACAAGCACGCTGGGTAGTTTAGTCCCTGTTCGGATATCATCATATCTTATCATCTAAAGGACGGTAGTTAATGGGCTTCAAACATATGGGCTTCAACGGTAGCTATTCCCCAGCTAGTAAACCCATCTGCCTAAAGTTTGGATCAACCTGGATCTTCTTTTTGAATGTTCCCCAACAACTACTTAGCTAGCCCTGTTGGAAAAGTGTTCCAGAGAGCTTCTCACGAAGCTGCTTGAGCAAATTCCTAAGGTGTGTGGAACGGCATCAAGGCATCTCAAGGGGCTTCACTGAAGACAGTTTGGATATTCCAAGCACGCTTGGATAGTTTATGTCCCTGGTCGGGTATCTTCATATCTTATCATCTAAAGGACAGTAGTTAGTGGGCTTCAAACATATGGGCTTCAACGGTAGCTATTCACCAGCTTCTCGTTTAAATTTCCCTGTTCCACCTTAACTTGTGGTTTAGTTGTATTCTGGTGCCTCAGGTCAGAACCTAAGTGTTCCATCATTTAAGGTAGAACTGAAGAAAATTGTGATAAGAAGCTGGCAAATTGGACGCTTCAGCTACAAATCACACCTTGCGTTATATGCTGTATTGAATACACATCAATTCAATATTTAGCATCTTTTATTTCTGTTTATAAGCTCTATACGTTTTTGCCAACATTTATTAAAAGCATCTACGATGACCTTGTGTTCTACAAACAAGGTGGGGTGGTTAGACAGTGTTAACTTGCCAATACGGACCCAGTCATATTTGTAAGGGGAAATTCCACAAAGCCAGTCTAGAGAAGTATCCAGGCTACTCTGCTGATTTGGAAGTTTATTCTCTGAATGCAGAAACATGATGACTGTAGGAGTTTAGATTTTACTAACGTCAAGTCCAGCTGCTTTTAATTTAAGCAGATAACCCCTTGTTTCATTCCCTGTTTCCCCATTTCTCCCAGTAAACGCAGCCTTGTTGCTCGTTGTTTTGCGTCTCAGTCCAGCAGAGGCGTGTATTCCGAAGGGAAAGTTGCATTAGTACATACCCTCCACACCACAGGCCTTCAAATCTGGACTTTGAATCCGTTTTCCAGTCATGGATTCTGTTAACATAATTGATTGGCCATGCTGTGGTCACACCTTCCAAGGATGACAACGTCCAGAACAGGAACCTGGACTGGTGTAGATTTGTAGACCTCTGCTCTACACCAACCACTTGCTCACAGACTTGGGTTAAGGACTCTATGAGTAAACACTGGCATTCCTCAACACTCAGGAGAGATCCTGGAAAGCTGCAGGGAATTTTCCATTTCTGAGGATCGAAATCAGACACCATTAGCATTATTAGCAAAGATATCTGGCTCGTAAACCAATCTGCCTAAAGTTTGGATCAACCTGGATCTTCTTTTTGAATGTTCCCCAACAACTTCTTAGCTAGCCCTGTTGGAAAAGCGTTCCAGATAGCTTCTCACGAAGCTGCTTGAGCAAATTCCTAAGGTGTGTGGAATGGCATCAAGGCATCTAAAGGGGCTTCACTGAAGACAGTTTGGATATTCCGCCCCCCACGTTAGGTAGCACCCTTTTGGTTTCTGGGAAGGGTAGACTCTTAAAACTCTTAAAGTGGTTCCTGTCTCGGACATACGATTGAGAACGTAAAGAAATGCTCTTCATTCCATCCTTGAAAAGGTTCCTTGCCAAACCTGATGAGTTTCTCCTGTTGGATCACCCCGAACGAACCCCTTTTGCCACTCTTATATTAAGAAGTGTGATTGAAAGCCAGGAAATGATGAAAATCACCATTGTGACAAGTCAGAGGAAGAGAATGCTGCAATCTCCAGCCACTTTCCTTTCATGTCTGTGAAGTGAGGGGCATTTAAAGGGCTGAAATTGCAAAGAGTGAATCACCAACTACTCCAATGACAGATGGAGTGTGGTGTAATTAGAGTAAAAGAGAGTGACTGTGAGGAAACAAGATGTTAAGGTTGATGGTGAATGAGGCTGAGCCGCTGGCTTAATAACAGAGTGCGTGTGGGAAGGCTGTGTTCTGGGAGGACGTGGAGGAGGCATCAACCTGTGGTCTCCTTATAGCTTGTGATTTAGACTTGAGTGCTCAGGCCACACAGAGATGCCTCCATCTGTGGATGGTTCGGGGCAGGATCTGGCTTTAGACTGGCATCATTAGCGTCTTGTGTTGGCATAGTGTTGTGTTTACATTACGACGGTGGAGGGACGCCAGCAAGCTGGATGTGTTGTACTTTTCAAAGGAGCAGTGCAATTTCCACAATCACCACGGAACCCAGCGAAACCGGCTTCGCTAAACGTTCCAGCAAAACTTTTAAAACGATTCCGATTTTGCTGTGAAATAAGTCAGATGCTTATTTATTTGTTTTTTTGTTTGGGTTTGACTTCCCACATCCTTTCCCACATGCTAGCTAGGTCTCAGGCTAGTGCAGGATGCTATCAAGCTTGGAGCTATCATGTGAAGTGCCACTACCGTTGCAGCATTACTGGACAGCTCAACATGCTTGGAGGAGAACACAAATCGCCCATCCATTAGCTAATAGTTGTAAGCTGGCATCATGCTGGGTGATGGGGAGGCAGTAGGACGAGGGCCATCCCACCCTCCCAGACAGAGCAAGGCCAGTTACGTTTTTGAACTTGGCTATGAGTGACTTAATTTCCCAGGGATTTAATTTTCCAGGAATTAAATCTTTCTTCCTTTTTTGGGATTGGATATTGATTGCTTGTACTTCAGATGTGCTCTCCTACTCAAATGGCTTTGCTGCTTGCTAGGCCACCATTGTATTTAAGAATTTGTTCGTAATGACTTGCCTGGTTAAACCAAAGGTTAAATAAAAAATAAATAAACTTCAACAAAGGACTATAGATCTACAGGATCCATAGATTGGGAAGAGGTGCTACAGTGCAGGGAGTGTCTCGGTCCATGTGTGGAAAATGGCTCCAGAGCAGATGTTAATGATTGGCTAAAAGGAGGGACTACATGTGGGCGTGGCCAAAGACCATAGTGTGAAGGAAGTAGCTGAATCTGCAGGTGTGTGGAAGCGTACGGTCATACGGGTCTACCAGCAGTGGATACAATCCCAGTCTACAGGGAATTCTCCTCGGAACTGTGTGCAGGGAAGTGCACACTTGTTTGCTGTAGGAGTGGCTGAACATTGACGTCCCCTACGTCCAGAAACTTGTCCAGTCCACGCCAAATGGAATGGCAGCTGTTATTTATGGTCGCGGTTAACCGCTGGAGTCTCTCTGGATCTGTAGATGGATAATGCTAGGCCACACACTGTGGTGAAAATGAGTCAAATCAGGTGTAATTAGAGAGTTCAAGGAGGTCAATTTGAAAGCCTCTTTTAGCTTTCCGAATCCTGGTGGTTTGCTGGTGAGGCTATGAGTGTAGGAAATAGAGGAAAAGCCCTGTAATAATAATAAAGGAGACTTGTTCGGCTCGGGACGTCGGCAATTTGTAGTTCATTTTTATTTCATTGGATCATAAGGTTTGTTGTGGCTCTTGTAGCCACAGTCATATATCATTGTTCACTAGTTTGAAACAAACCTGTCGTCTGTCTGTCTGTCTGTCTGTCTGTCTGTCTGTCTGTCTGTCTGTCTGTCTGTCTGTCTATCTATCTATCTATCTATCTATCTATCTATCTATCTATCTATCTATCTATCTATCTATCTATCTATCTATCTATCTATCTATCTATCTATCGTCGCTGTCCAAAGAAAAACATGTATCTCCATTTTTGGTAATTTTTACTTTAATGCCTCATTTGATCACATAAGCTACTATTTACACTGTGTGGAAAGTTCATAAGGAAACCCTATGAAACCCTAGCCCAAA
Organism: Prochilodus magdalenae; assembly: GCA_024036415.1. Classification (NCBI taxonomy): domain Eukaryota; kingdom Metazoa; phylum Chordata; class Actinopteri; order Characiformes; family Prochilodontidae; genus Prochilodus; species Prochilodus magdalenae. Next base: position 73,405 of record JAMWET010003117.1, read on the forward strand.
ACTGTTTGGAAAGACGTCTGGTTCCATTGATTTCTATTCAAATTAAATTAGGTTTTTGGTCTCTCCTGTAAAATTGCCATTCACTAAGCCAAATAGAACTAATATAATATTGTGTATATATATATATATATATATATATATATATACAATATTGTATTAGTTCTGTTTGGCTTAGTTCTAACAGTCAATGTTCAGAGCATATGGAAGCCACTTTGCTTCAGTTTTATTATTTCCAATATGGATTCATTCCAAAAAGGAATTCTGCCTTTTGACATTTTGTTGTTCTTAATGTTACCATCAGGCATAAGACAATACATTTGTCTAAATAATGTTTTTCTTTAATTTATTTTTGAACTATTGTAATGAACCCTTTTGGCCCCAAGCTGGTTTAAACACCTGGAAGCTTTGAATGTTTGAATGCTGATAAGTGCTTTTATTTGGCAAAAAAATAAAATAAATAAAAGCTGATTTATATTTAAAAGGAAGTTTTAAAAGCGGGTGCCCCAAACCACTGATGCTCCGTGTACATCAAATGGAGACCTCCCTCCTGCTCTGTCCTCCTGTTATTGTCCAGCAGCAGAGTTAGCAGTGTGGGCGTGGTGGTGGAACAGAAGTAGAAAGAGGGGCGGGAGAGGAAAAGTGATTCCACCGATTCGGGTTTGGAATTATGAGAGGCTGACTAAAATGTGTCAGTGGAACGTTCGGGAATAAATCCTCCATGGACTTTACAAACTCTGTACAACAATGCTGAGATGTCTTGCTGTTATGAGGCTGAGTAAGTGTACAGTCACGCTCTCTGTCAGTCACTCTGTCAGTGCACTCCTGGTTACCTTTGTTTTCATTAAAAAAGATCAGCTGTGATTTTATGCCGAGTCATTAACTCACGGTAATTTGCATGTCACTTTGAAGATATAAATGGGCAAAAATGGCAGAAAATAAAGCAGAACCTTCATGCGTAGCCTTGATGTCTCCTCTTTGTGGGGATGGCCAGGTCAGAACGAAGCTCTGGCCCTCCTCTCCAGCCTTCTGCACCATGTTTGTACACCAGGGTTTTCTGGATTTGATTAACAGTCAGTCAGAAGTGGACACCCCAGAGCCCAAATTAGATAGGCGTTTGGAACAGGCCATGTGTTTGAGCTCTCTCGACTGTTCCTGGCGAGTCAGCCTGCGACTTGACCTCAATAAAATCCAGGTTTTTCGGAAACAGTAGTGCTGGATTGGGAACGTTGCTGTGAAAGCCCACGCTGCACGTCTGGATTCGGGAAGTGTGTGAGCGTGCTCTCAGTAGTTATCTATTCACTCCCTGATATCTATTCCAGTTTTAAGATGCTAGAAATGGTCCAAACTGAAAACGTCTTCTGATTTTTTTTAGAATGGGCGACAGTAAACAGGCTTCAGTAGTGTTAGTCATTTACCAGTTTCACCTTTCAGTATAGGATAGTGGAGGTAATAAGTGGTGGCTGGTAAAGTGTGATGGGTAACACCTCCACCTCCCATGCTGCAGACCGGTGTTTGATCCCTGGTGTTTGATGCCTTGCCTGGTTCTGACTTCTGCTGGTCTCCTTACTCTGACTCACTCCTGACCCTCTTGGTTATGTCCTCTTGTACCTTGTTGCCGCTGTGTTGTGCTACAAGCCTGTTTAATAAACCTAGCTTTGCTTTTAGCTCAGCGCGCGTCAGTCTGTCTGTCCACCCTCACATCAAACTGTAACCGTCTGCCAAATATTGTGCATGTAAAAACATGGTAATGTTATGGCAGCAAGTCGTACAAACCAAACTTTTACATTTCAGATCGTTCCAAAATAATAAATTATAAACTGCAGTGGTAAGAAAATAAATAAATAAATAAAATAAATGATGACAAACATGGCTGTAAATAAAATGTTGACTGACTAACATTAAACACCCTTGTAGCCAGAAGAATAAAGAGGAGCGGAACAGAAAGCGAGATCATGAAGAGGGTTTAGAATTACGAGGACCTGACAAATAATGTGGCGGAAACATTTGGGAATAATTCCCTCACGGACCGAACGACCCTCGCACGCTGGGTTTGAGATTACGTCTTGCTGTTGTGAGCCAGACTAAGTGGACTGTCACACAGTCTGTGGTCACCCGTCAGTATGAAATGGTAAAATGATGGATGATGAATGTCTGACATGCTCTGCTCAAAAGACCACAAGGATGAAGCATCACAGCTCCCTTTCTTCCCTGCGTCAAAATGATCCCTGATGCCGGTGTGACCGAGTTAAAAAGTAATAATTAATAGCACATTTATTTTGGGGAATTCTTTCAAAATGTAAGAGCCCATGTCGTTTATTTTGTTTTGCTGGAAGATCATTTGATCATATATGTATTTTTTTGTTATGTTTTCTGGGTTTTGTGCTGTGTGTATGCAGAATGTGTGTTCCATTCTAAAGTGGACTTCCCTGCTATGCACACGCGCCGCTGCGGAGCTTTGTCCGCCTGTAATTTTGCCCCCCTCCCCGCGAGAGCTTTGTGCAGTTGCGGAGCACGGTCTTAAAAAACGATTGTGTATGCAGGCAGGCACAATAAAGCCCCAGCGGGGAGAGAGGGAACATCAGCACCTCGGCCAATTTATTTATGTCCCACTGATCAGCACGTGTACAGGCAGACTGATGTTTGAATGACGTGATCCACCACCCAGCAGAGGGGATCCGTCACACCGGGCTTGTCTACCTGTCCAGGTTTTCCTGTTCCACCTTAAATTCTGTTCCACCTTAAATTCTGCAGCAGTTACATTCTGGCACCTTAGTCTACCTGTCCAGCTTCCTGTTCCACCTGAACTGGTGCAGCAGTCCTCGAGTCCTGTGGTAGTTCTCCATTTTCGCCGGTAACACCGCCTGCCAGAGCCAACATTTGTGTGGCCTCTTGCTGCCATTACCTGCGCAGCTCTATGATGCAGCGATCATGCCCGTACATCTGCTTCGGCTCTGCCCTTGATGAGTATTCTCCAATCAGCATGGTCGTTGTTGGTCCTAAACCAGAGGGAGGTCCGTCTCCATCATTTTTAGTTATCAGTTAACCTGTCATTATACTCCTGTATCCGTACGGGCAGGATTTCTCCCAGTCCATGGAGCCTTTATACCCGTCGACTAAGGCAGCCAGACAGTACATCGTACAGCATCCACTTCCACAACCACCCGACACTCGGCTCTGATGTTGTCTCCTAACAAATCACTGCTATTGGCCGAAGCTGAGAAATTCCGTCTTTCCAGCCGTAAAAAAACTGAGGCCGTAAACTCGGTGGAAGTGGGAGTGAAATAAGGTTCCGTGTGGAATTCTTTGTGTTGGCAGGTTCCAGCTGCTTCCAGATCCTTTAGGGTGAATATATTTTTATGGTGTTATTCTTACGCTGAATGGTCCTCTAGTGGAAGAGTATGAGGTAATGAGATTAAATAAGATTTGGAAATGAAGGGAAATCGATGGTTTGAGCGCGTCACGGCGGAGTCGTTAGCATGGTGATGTGGTGCCGCTGCCAGGGCAGATGTGTGGGGAGCTTTTTATGACCGAGCTTGTGTGAGAGAGCGTCAGGCATTTCGCCGGCCTCGTTTAAAGCCAGCGAGCTGCAGGAGCCTCAGCCTTTTACAGGCCAGCTGTGTGAGTTAGTCAGGTGCGATGGTGCGCGGGTGGATGTTACATGAGTGTCGCTGCCATTACAAAACAAAAGCTGGGAGCTCTGAAATGTAACACGCAGGAGTCAAACCCCAACCTTGACGGACGGGGAAGTGGAGGTGGCTGATATGGGGAAACTTTAGATCAAGATATTTATGATGATGATTTATGAAGCGATGCTGTACTGCCACATTTAATAACTGCTATCAAAAACTATTAATACCAAATGGTAGTTTCTGTAAACTGGTGGTTATGGTAACTTTACAGGCCCGGCCCAAACCCTAGTTTAATTCTTATGTAAGTCAATGGAACCAGACGTTTGTCCAACCCATGCTGGGCTACATCTGTTGGTCCATTCATCTCAAATTTCCACAGCAGGTGAACAGCAGGTGTTCTGTTAAAATGAAAACGTCAACAAAAATGGGGATAATATTTTTTTTCTTTGAACAGTGAAAATATATGGAGGACCGAATCTGCCAAAATAAAAAAATAAAACACTAATACTTAAATTAAAATGGTAAAGAAATAATGATGGTAAATCTAAAAATAAATAAATAAGCATAGAAATAAGTATATCAATAAATAAAAAACTTAAATAAATGTGTAACAGGTATTTATTTTGTTATTTGTGTTACTTAATGAACATTTTTATTTTAAATTAATGTATTTACCTAATTATTTATTAATAAATTCATTTATTTATTAGTTTTGTTTTTCCTTACCCTAAAGGGGCTGTCAATCCATGACGTCAGTGTGTCTTAACATTCCTATTGGTTGATCGACAGCAGATTCCGTAGATCGATTGTCTTGCTCCATCAGCAGTAACTATGAACAACACGGTGCACTAATGTCTGCTTACAGGCAACAGGTAGCAAAGACCTGAGACTCTTAGCTGACCCTGCTGAAAATGCAGGTGCAGATGATTTACTCTTTCGGGTGGAGGCTGTGGCTGACAGTTCCATTTGTTACATCTTCTGATACAGAGATCGACCCCATAGTGTTCACAAATAGAGACAATATGCCCTCTCTGTCAAAGGTTGGGAGACTCCATGCCCTGCAGACAGTGTGTTAGCATAACACGGCTATATGCTAATACTTCATCAAAGTGTTTTTATCAGGATGTGGAAAAGTCTTATTTTCTCTTTCTGTACTTCAGAATTAATTTGGGAGATTTATACTTGATTTGTTTTTATTACTCCACAAGGAGAAAATATGGTTTGCCTCAGGAGGCGCTTTAACCTGCCTGTGAGGTCCAGAGCTACAGCTGCTCATGGACACTATGGGTCTAGCCAAAATCTGTGAAGTTATCCTATACAGCAGCCTATGCAGAACTCAGTGGCGTGACTTTGTTCGGAGTTCAGAGAGCAAGGAATGAAACGTCAACCTTGACGGAGGTGAAAGTGGAGGTGGCTGATATGGGGAAAACTTTAGATCGTGATATTTATGATGATATGTTTCTTCTGCAGCCTGAAAAATGATTAACGATGCTCTACTGCCACATTTAATGACTGCTATTAAAAACTAGGAATATCAAATGGCAGTTTATGTAAAATGGTAACTTTACAGGCCCGGCCCAAACCCTAGCTTAATCCTTATGTAAGTCAAGGTGAGGTCCAGAGCTACAGCTGGTCATAGACACTATGGGTCTCGCTAAAATCCAGAGTTCAGAGAGCTTTTCAGGGAATCAGGGCGTCTGTGTCGTCTCTCCTTCCGAAATCAATCCGACTCATGAGGCAGACCTTAATGTCCACACTACCCATGTGAGATGTGGGTGATACCACAGCTTGATTCTACACACTCACACAGTGCACATCTATACACATATACTGTGTATGGAACTGTTCAACAGAGCTACATGCTGGAGATGGACATGTCTCCTATGGATATGACACCCAGATGGTCCTGTTTGTCTGTTTTTCTGCAACCAAAGGAAAGAAAATCATGTTGGGAGCATGTGCATGTTTTTGGGGTCATTATTTTAACCCTGTACCTGCTGGAAAAAGGTGTGCACATCCATGACTCAGTAGTGTTTGTTAACATTCTTATTCGTAAAATCGATTCAGATTCCGTTAGATCTATTGTCTTGCTCCATCAGCTAGTAACTATTCCACAAACACGGTACAATGTCTGCTTATAGGCAACAGGTAGCAAAGACCTGAGACTCTTAGCTGACCCTGCTGAAAATGCAGGTGCAGATGATTTACTCTTTCGGGTGAGGCTGTGGCTGACAGTTCCATTTGTTACATCTTCTGATACAGAGATCGACCCCATAGTGTTCAGTATAGAGACAATATGCCCTCTCTGTCAAAGGTTGGGAGACTCCATGCCCTGCAGACAGTGTGTTAGCATAACACGGCTATATGCTAATACTTCATCAAAGTGTTTTTATCAGGATGTGGAAAAGTCTTATTTTCTCTTTCTGTACTTCAGAATTAATTTGGGAGATTTATACTTGATTTGTTTTTATTACTCCACAAGGAGAAAATATGGTTTGCCTCAGGAGGCGCTTTAACCTGCCTGTGAAGTCCAGAGCTACAGCTGCTCATGGACACTATGGGTCTAGCCAAAATCTGTGAAGTTATCCTATACAGCAGCCTATGCAGAACTCAGTGGCGTGACTTTGTTCGGAGTTCAGAGAGCAAGGAATGAAACGTCAACCTTGACGGAGGTGAAAGTGGAGGTGGCTGATATGGGGAAAACTTTAGATCATGATATTTATGATGATATGTTTCTTCTGCCGGCTGAAAAATGATTAACGATGCTCTACTGCCACATTTAATGACTGCTATTAAAAACTAGGAATATCAAATGGCAGTTTATATAAAATGGTAACTTTACAGGCCCAGCCCAAACTTTAGCTTAATCCTTATGTAAGTCAATGTGAGGTCCAGAGCTACAGCTGGTCATAGACACTATGGGTCTAGCTAAAATCCAGAGTTCAGAAAGCTTTTCAGGGAATCAGGGCGTCTGTGTCGTCTCTCCTTCCGAAATCAATCCGACTCATGAGCCAGACCTTAATGTCCACACTACCCGTGTGTGATGTGGGTGATACCACAGCTTGATTCTACAACTCTCACACAGTGCACATCTATACACATATACTGTATATGGAACTGTTCAACAGAGCTACATGCTGGAGATGGACATGTCTCCTATGGATATGACACCCAGGTGGTCCTGTTTGTCTGTTTTTCTGCAAACAGAGGAAAGAAAATCATGTTGGGAGCATGTGCATGTTTTTGGGGTCATTATTTTAACCCTGTACCTGCTGGAAAAAGGTGTAGCACAGAATCAGTAGTGTTTGTTTAACAGTCGTAAATTATTCAATTCAGTTCACATCTATTCTTTTCTATTCTATTCTATTCTCTTCCACTTAACAGTCAATTTTCTAATATGACGTTCTACATTGTAGTGAAACACTATCGGGCTATTCCTCCAGTGCAGTGAGACAGTACATACACAGATATGCAAGGTGTGCAGTAGCTGTGCGTCAGAGTGTTGAACTGAGGTTAGCATATGTAGTAAAACGAAATACAGCTTGTACATATGGACAGCACCGTATGTCGAGCTAGCCAGGTGTTCAATTAAGTATGTGCCTCAGCATCCACTGAACATGGTGTACCGCTTCGAAGCTGCGTTGCTCTTATTCCCATTCCCTTCTGCTTAGATCTAATCCCACTGATGATGCACTGTGGAATATTTAGTAGTAAGGAAATTTCACCACTGGACTTGTTGCACAGGTGGCATCCTGTACCACGCCGGAACTCACTGAGCTCCTGACAGTGACCCATTCTCTCACTAACGTCTGTAGAAGCAGTCTGCATTACTCGGTGCTTGGATTATTACACCTGTGGCCATGGAAGTGAACGGAACACCTGAATTCAATTATTTGGATGGGGGAGTGAATACTTTTGGCAATATAGTGTATGTGTATGTTGATGTACAGTACATATATAATAGAGTAGAGAGTGCAGGTAGTGTAGCAGCTAATGATCAGGTAAACATCTAAACAAGCCCTGTGAGGTGTGCCGAGTCCGGTCCATACATAAAGACATAAGCTGCGTTATTAATAGATTGAATCATATGGAGCAGAAAATAGAAAACCTGGAGAGGAGCTGGAACAGAAATGTCTGCCACTCTCCTCCACTCCACTGAGATACTCTGGACACCCCTGACTTTCCTCCCGAATGACGTGGACGAATTACACAAGATTTAGTAAGCATGGAAAGAAGTAGTCACGCAGTCGGTCTGCCCAAACAGGCCTAACTTTACCGCACACCGAACGACACACACAGTCCAGAAATTCCAGATCTTTATTTTTAATGAAGGTGCACATACCGCCGCTGCCAGTCAGTGACTCTCAGCACCGCCATCCATCACCTCTCCACTGGGGCATTACCTTAAACCCAGAGTAGTGTAACTATCCCAGTTTCACCTTTTGAGGGAGATATGGTTGAGGGAGAGTCGGTGCAATCAGTCCACTAAAGGAATAAAGTGTATAAATGTTTACGGTTAGAGAAATGAAAGGTAGAAAAGGTAGTTTGAACATTAAAGTGAGAATGTAAAAACGGCAGTCTGCCCAGCAGGGCTCAAATACAATGGAAAGCAGCTGCAGTGGACTGCGGTGGAGTTTACTCAGTAAAACCATTAACATCACCAAAACAACCGAGGTCTACCACAAGCTTCAGACGTCTGCAGATTAATTGTTTGATCATCTGTAAACAGAAGGAGCAGATGATCCCTCGCTCCTGATTGAAACACTGCAGAACTCTGTACCTCTCTGTTTTCCCTTCCCTCTGTCTTTCCTGTTCTTGGCTGAGTTTCTTAATATACCTCCGGTATTCTGGGGTCCCATGTTGGCTGGCCACTCCACCATTAGTGTTCTGTATATCTCTGTATATCCATACAATGACATACCGGAGATCAGGGGATAGCAAATCGGTCATGAAGCGGGGATACCTCGGAGGACGGCTTGGGAATTGCCATAAGGTGCTGCAGTTGATTCACGTCGCGTTGCCATGAGCACGCTGGCCAGTGTTCAGCCTCACTCACAAGATAACACCTCACAACTTACACAGGTGTGGGCATTTCCAAGTAACCCCTGAGATAACACTACTTCATTATCAATGTACACACTGCTGGCCCATGACTTTGATATGTCAGTGTACATCACTCACTGTAATGATATATGCTAGCTTCCATAAGTGATATACACTCATCATCTAACCAGCTGCACCCAGAAGGAGGGAAGGAAGATAAAGGTGACCAGGATCAATAACTGATGATAAATTTAGACTGATATGATCAATATTTATTGAGCTACACATACAGAAGTCTGTCTCTCAGTATGGGGTTGGGCCGCCATATTGCTAACCCAACATGCCAGACGTATAACCTCTCTAGCTCATCATTAACTCTGATCTTATACATCTCCTGTTTTGTCTTCAGTTTGAAAAATGATTAATAATGTAAAATATTATAATATATGGGTGTATATATATATATATATATATATAAATGTGGGGAAATAGTATTAACTGCTAAGCTAGTTGAATGACCAGCTGCAGCCAGTTTGGCACAGCACCACTTGTACCAGCCCTGCATCTCTTAACAAGACTGAGGCGTGCTGAATACTGGCTTTTCCCGGGCATCATATTTGAGCATCTGTTTTTTCCTAGTGCACAGAATAACGTCATAGTAAGTTTATTTTCAGCAACCATGATTTTGAGACATTTAAGGGGTCCAAAAAGTTAATCAGGGGGGCCCAGTCTCACTAGGACCCACTATTTCAAGCCTTACGCTCAGTTCACATTGCGGAACATGCCACCCTGGCTATGGGAGCCAACCAGTACGCTAGCTGTAGTTGATGCTTCTGTTTTTCAGTGCTTAGTTCTTCGTAGGTTTGGCTATGAATACATATTTTAACTTTCCTGTCAAAAGCATTTGATGCCAGTCTGCATCACAGCTGGTATTTTTAATCATTTCTGCCAATCAGAATCCACGGATATGAATGGCATGCATATAAAGATAATCATCTGTGCCTGGGTAGTGCCTGCGAAGCGCTCAGTTCTCATTCAAACAGTCAAATCCATATTAGTGTAAAATAAAACACAGTTAGAACGCTAAGTTAGTTTAAACTGACGATGCTCATTTGTTTTGAAACTATTTTGGAAGGCTAGACGTCCCCAGACTTTTGACAGCGTCTGTATTTGCGTGGCTGATTGCAGGGCTGCTGTAGTATCTCAGCGGTTATGGCCTGTTTGGTGGTGGACGCTCAGTGACTCTCTGCGAAGGGGAGATTTAAATGTACTGCAACTGCTCGAAGCCGTCTTAACCTCACTTTCCAACCACACTGGCCCCGAGTGGGCTTCTGCTTTTCTCTTTCTCCTTCAGAGTGGTCAGCCTCGATGGGAATTTTAATTGTGAGATATTGATCAGGGGGCCTTCAGCAGGAGCTGCAGAGCCGGCTGAATTTTGGAGCCCTTGAAATGCTCCAGCGTTTTCTTATGCATGAGGGAAGTCGGCCCACAGATTAGCACAGAGAGGCAGTGCTGAGGCAGTGCTGAGGCAGCGCTGTCTGCTGTCTCCTATGCGAAGTGTAGATGCAGATACCTCCCGTTTGCCAATGCAATCGCTGTCCAGCTGTTTTTATTTTACCACAGTGTAGCTGCGGCTCCAGATGTGGCAGCTTCCAGCGGCTTTCCTGTTACTTCTTGCAGCTCCTGTTGATCTTAACGAGACATTTAAGGACAACTCGACTGGAGCTTTCCTTTCCAGTAATGTGACTTCAAATGAGAGACCGGGCTCTGGTCTCATTCTTTATATCTGTGGACAAAATGGCCATTAACTATTAACAATTAAAGGAGATATCTCTATTTATTATTTCTATGTATTGTATTTACCTGTCTGATATTAATAATAATAACTCAGTCACCTTCTAAAATACTTTTATTTGTCTGGGGAATGCTGGAGCCTATCCCAGCATTCATTGGGCAGAAGGCAGGAGATACCCTGCAAAGGTAATCCATTGCAGGGCAGACCTACACACTCACACCTAGGGTGGCAACTTGGCATCTTCAGTTCACCTGGCTGAAGGTCTTTGAACTATGGGAGACAGCCAATGGAGACACATGGAGAACATGCAAGCCCCACACAGAAAGGTGCCTGGACACCCTAGCCGTAACCCTAAAACCCACCCCCACACCCCACCCACCCTAACCCTACAACTATTGTAGACAAAGCATCAAAGACAACACATACATACATTCAAATAGACACTATGAGTGAGACCTGATGGTTGAATGAGGCAGGTTATATGCATATTTGAGGAGACATGTTTAAAGATTAGATTTAAGAACTGAACTGAACTGTGCCAGAGTCCAGGAGCACATCTATAAACTGTCTTGGTCACCAAAACCATGGAGGTAGGATGGAGGAATGCTGAGTAGCCCAGTTGTAGAAGGCCCAGGAGAGCGAAAGTGTTTGTGAGTAAAGAGAAGATCAGACAGGTAAGACAAGGTGAGATGGTTAATCTATCTATCTATCTATAATATTTACACAGATTATTATGTATATGGTAATCTCTGAACATATAAAGTATAGAAAGAATATTATGTTTCCAAAAATAAATAGAAACTTCAAAGGCAAACGGGACTCTTATCACCACCTGAGTTACCATCAGATACAGTCCTTAAAGCTTTTATCTTCTACAGAGAGGAGAAACTCGTGCTCCATTCTTGCTTCAGAACTTCATAAGCCACAGGTGTTTTCGTCCATCCCTCCACTGTGATAAGACTACTCTGTGCCGTGGGTCTGAAAGGATGTGTAGCTTGTTAGGAAGCCATTATTCCCAGCCGTCTGTAAACAGAACCCATTGCCCTGTTTGTAAAGGCTTCACTGGAGAATCATGTGCACGCATAGTCACCAAACGGGACAAGCTGAGAAAATTAAACATCTGCGAATCAAACAGAGAAGCTGCCGGTGACGGCAGAACAACAGAGCGACCACCTTGGAGTTCACGGAATGTCTTTGGAATCACATGGATCATCACATGGAACTTCTGAGGCTGTACTTTAGAGGTGTGGAAAAATATCACTGCAGAGTTCTTCGATCAGTTTCTTGAAAAGAGTGGACACACTGAACATGGTGATAAGCTCACTGGTCCCAAAATGAGTCGCCTGTGACTGAAATGTACCTAGCAGCGAGTAAACCCTACACAAGCACAAATACCGGTTTGGTTTTGGCGTGGACTGGAAAAGTCTCTGGGTGTAGGATCAGTGTTCAGACACTCTTACATCAAAAGACTGTGCAGTTGGGCCAGATTTGGTGGATGCCTTCCCCAGTACTGCATTACTGGTAGACCCGTATGACCGTACGCTTCCATACACCTGCAGACTCAGCTACTTCCTTCACACTATGGTCTTTGGCCACGCCCACATGCAGTCCCTCCTTTTAGCCAATCATTAACATCTGCTCTGGAGCCATTTTCCACACATGGAACGAGACACTCCCTGCACTGTAGCACCTCCTCCCAATCTATGGATCCCGGCACTCACACCCCACAGGGATTTGTAGCCTTACCATCCTCAAGCAGCGCCATCTGTAGGAGATGCTACCACCTTCAACACGCAAGGTGACTTATCGTTGCTCATGCCACATAGGCTACTAGCTGTTGAGGCTTCGGGGTAATTTCCTGTTAAGGATCTGTTGCCTGTTTGTTCTCTGATTCTGGAAAATGACTGTTCTAACTGGAACTTAAATGAATGAAGGGTGGTCTCTGATTTTGTCTGTTTGCTGCTTTAGATTTGCATTGGAGCTATGAGACTGAAGAGGCTAACAACCAATAGAAGCTAACAGCTCACCGAACAGCCTCATATAAAGTGCATCCCTAAAGCACGTCACCCAAACTGAGTCGAATTGTTAAGACGCATGGAGCCTAAATCTGGACTTTCGTTCTAAATGAACCAAAGCTAATCTTGTTCCACAATCTTAAGCTACAATGTGCATGTACATTTGTTAGCTTTGTCCGTCCCCCTGTCCCCCTGTTCCTTTATGCAGTGCTTGGTCTGTAGATCTGTTTGTTCAGCAGTCCTTCTGCAAGTCTGTGGGTCTGTGATTTATCCATCTAGTTACTGTCATAGAAAAGCTGGATAATGATTTAGGTGCTGTATGGTTGGTGGAGCAGGCTAGGAGTGTTAGACAGGGAGCTGTCAATCAAACTGCTCATTAGCCACACCCACACAGTTGAGTCTGATCCGCAGTTTTTACGCTGTGATTTATAATATTTATATCTTATATACTTCATGCAAGCTTTGCTAGATGTTTAATATATGATTCAATCATACAGACATTTCACTGGGACCTCTGTAGTGTTATCACAGCTTTTCATAGAAGGTACAGGAGGATGGAGCAGCTTCCTTACCCTGCAGTGGAGCTGATAGAACAAGGTTTATTACTAAGCAGGTTTGGAGCGATTCTATTGGTCGGTCCATCATGAATATTCACTAACCTGGAAGGAGACCTAGAGCTTTTACACTGTGCAGAAAAAGAGATCAAAGTTTTTACACCACTAAATATATATTAGAGGTGGAGATATGGAGGAGTATCATACTGTGCTACATCAGGAGTAGATGTGGTGGATCAGGATAAGGACTGGTTCAGACTCTCATCAGGTGGAGCTGTTCAGTGTACCACTGTAGAGTCTATAAGACCACCAGCTACATCCTTGTAGTTGTTTGTCTAAACTTTTGACTGGTACTGAGCAGTTCATCACTAAACCAAGCCCCATGAGGCCTGAAGTTTGTCCGTACTTTGAAACAGACTAGACTCTCACTTTCAGGTAACTCAGAGTTGTAGAACTGGAGCCGGCAGATAAAGACACAGGCAGATGCCATTTAAAATGCCCCGGAGGCACGCGCAGTAGGCAACGGAAGGAATTCCACAGAAAGCCAAGTGTAGTTAGTTGGATGTTGTTGGTGTAATTTAAAGGCGACTGTGATAGTGATAGTGATGTGAGCAGGTTCGTCTGTTCTGAGTTCAGAGATAAGATGCAATGTAAATGGGAGTCCACTTCATGGAACAACAAGCATTCCCGTTTTCTGTCCAGGGCGTGTCCCTGACTCTCATGTTCCAAGAAGGGCAAGCAAACAAATGTGCATTTTCCGTAAAGGTTTATCCGTATATCGTCACTGTCCAAAGGACAACATGTATCTTCGTTCATGTTGATTCGTTTACCTCACTTGAACATGGCAGCTGCTCTGTGGGATCAAGAGAATTGACCCAGAATCACTCATAAATAAAAACGTCTGGTTCCAGTGACTACTGTCCTGTCCTGTCCTGTCCTTTCCTGTCCTGTCGTGTTATTTCCTGTCCTGTCCTGTCTTGTCCTGTCCTGTCCTGTCCTGTCCTCTCCTGTCCTGTCCTGCTCTGTCCTCTCCTGTCCTGTCCTGCTCTGTCCTCTCCTGTCCTGTCCTGCTCTGTCCTCTCCTGTCCTGTCCTGCTCTGTCCTCTCCTGTCCTGTCCTGTCCTGTCCTGTCCTCTCCTGCCCTGTCCTGTCCTGTCCTGTCCTGTCCTGTCCTCTCCTCTCCTCTCCTGTCCTGTCCTGTCCTGTCCTGTCCTGTCCTGTCCTGCCCTGCCCTGCCCTGTCCTGTCCTGTCCTGTCCTGTCCTGTCCTGTCCTCTCCTGTCCTGTCCTGTCCTGTCCTCTCCTGTCCTGTCCTGTCCTGTCCTGTCCTGTCCTGTCCTCTCCTCTCCTCTCCTCTCCTCTCCTCTCCTCTCCTCTCCTCTCCTGTCCTGTCCTGTCCTGTCCTGTCCTCTCCTCTCCTCTCCTCTCCTCTCCTCTCCTCTCCTGTCCTGTCCTGTCCTGTCCTCTCCTCTCCTCTCCTCTCCTGTCCTGTCCTCTCCTGTCCTGTCCTCTCCTGTCCTGTCTTTTCTTGGTTTTCTCTGGTTTTCTGTTTCGGTCTTGTCATGCCCATGTGCCCTTTGTTGTTCTGTTCCATGTGCTTCTGTTTGTTTAGGTTTTTTTCTCCTCCTGTCTCTGCCCTCTTGTCAGGCCCCTCACCTGTCCCCAGATGTTTTGTCTCCTTGTCCGTTTGTTTTGTCTCCTTGTCCGTTGGTTTGTCTCCTTGTCGGTCGTTTTGTCTCCTTGTCTGTTGGTTTTGTCTCCCTGTCGGTCGTTTTGTCTCCTTGTCTGTTGGTTTTGTCTCCCTGTCGGTCGTTTTGTCTCCTTGTCTGTTGGTTTTGTCTCCCTGTCGGTTGTTTGTCTCCTTGACGGTTGTTTTTGTAATCCTGTTCAGTTTTTCTCAGTTTGCTAGTTTTTTCTTTGCTTTGTTGTCTTTTTTACTCTTCATTAAAACACTTGCGCTTGCGTCCCATCTCCTCCCAGGTTTGTGCCCTCTCCTGTAAAGCTACCTTTATGGAGATACTTGTTTTTGTTTGGACAGTGATGGCATACGTTCGCTGTCACTGCATATCCCATGTAAGAAAAAGCTAAACATGGCGTCGCTGCTGTCGTGCTGCATTATCTTTCCAAAAACGGTTTAGACACACCCACTACCCCAGCCTTCACGTTTCCAAAGTGATTCCCCAGTAAACCCAGTTTCGAATCTGTGCCACCATTGGAAGTCATGTGTTCCAGTCTCAGAGTGTACAGACTGAAGCCGTCAGTTCTTCTCTAAGCTGATGAAAAATGTGATTACTGGCCTACGGTGAATTCCTGTGTTTGCCAAGTAGGCAACCTATGGCTGTGGGCATCCTATTTGGAGACATCCTGCTGCATCCTGCTCTGTGATTGGCCCTCTGCAACTGTCTCCTTGTGTGGTCTGACTCCATGTAGGGCCACTGCAGACCGGACCCTTCACACAGCATCCAAAAAACCAAAACCTTATGACCGAAGCAGATACACCGTGAGTATTGTAAGATGTGTCAGTGCCTGACTCAGCATTTTTCCATTAATGCGTTAATGTTACAGTCACTGTGGGATCACAGGAAGCTGAAATGATGCCACGTGATGCTATATGGCGTCATGATATTGTGATCCACTGCAGCTCATTGGTGGAATTGCCCATTGTATTCGGGGTCCCATGTTGGCTGGCTGCTGACTCACTCACCATAGCCCTGCTGATATTCAGTTCAACAGTTTTTCTGGGAATACTCAAACTCTCGGGGGAACTAGGCACATTTTCAGACTTACAAGTCCGCTGCGGCATGTTATTAAGTTCTGTTTTGGGATAGGTATTCCAGGCAGAGTTCCCAGTGCCAGGCTATAAAGGACCAACTGGGTGAACCTGTTTGTTACAGCACCATCCTGAGGCAGCCAAGAGCTGCATCTATACCTAATTAAGAAGATCAAAGACAGAAGCTTGCTGATTGCGGGTGAAGGAAGTTGAACAATGACAGTTTGCTGGATAGCATAGCGTCATATCAAGTTTATCTTCAGAGGCACCCCAAGTTTTACAGGCAGCGAGGGAGCCAAGAGGTTCATTAGGGGGTCCCATACCCAGCAGGACCCCCTGGATTGACTGCAACCATTTCTTAACAATGTACACCAGCGCAATCATGACCCGCCCTTGTACATGTTCTGGAAAGCCAAGTCCCTACAGTTAGCCCAGAAAGTGACTCTGTGTCCACAGATAAGCTACTGGCTCTACCTCAACACTACGGACTCTAACACTACTACCTCTACCTCAACACTACCTCCTCTACCTCAACACTACCGGCTCTGACACTACTCCCTCTAACTCAACACTACTACCTCTCCCTCAACACTACTGGCTCTACCGCAACACTACTGGCTCTACCTTAACCGCAACACTACTGGCCCCAACTCAACACTACTACCTCTCCCTCAACACTACTGTCTCTCTCTCAACACTACTACCTCAACACTACTGGCTCTACCTCAACACCAACACTACTACCTCTACCTCTACCTCAACACTACCGCCTCTACTTCAACACTACTACCTCTACCCTAACACTTCCACCTCTGCCTCAACACTACTGGCTCTACCTCAACACTACTATCTCTACCTCAACACTACTGGCTCTATCTTAACACTACTCCAACACTACTACTCTACCTCAACACTACTGCTCAACTGATTAAAAGGGGTGCATGGTTTTGACTGCAATAGTGACATGCCATGCGCTATGACTTTTGCTTTTGTCTTGTGAAGCCGACCAACGAATCCCTCTGTGGAGACACTCCACCTCCATCCTTACCGCACCATCTGCAGGAACTGTGTGAGGATGTTCAAGCTGCATGGGATGGATTATCACCATTAGGAGCCTCTACAGCTTCCTACCGAAACGTCTGGCATGTTGGATTAGCGAACATTGAGACAAGACGCCATACTGAGAGACGCTACTTTAGTATGTGTAGCACTATAAAGATTGATCATATCAACGATTCTTTTGATAAATAATGTATATTCTAATGCTAATCAGTCTGAGAGTTTAAACATAAGCCAGACCAAGTTTGGAAACGGGTCCAACAGAAGGCTAATGCTGACATATGTGAATCTAAGGCTACAAGTCTCAGACTAGCAGCCCAAATCTGATTTTTGGCATGGTACCTTGTCTGTTTCCAGATTAAATCCAGATTGAGTCTGGACAGAATAAAAATCTGTGTGAAGTCTAATTATTGCAAACAGGATCCAAACCACATTAGAAGATGGTTTCGAAATGCGACCCGATTAGATTTTTACAGATGTGTCTCAGTTTGGACGCTCTGGCCACTTTTGTGCCACTCTCAGTGCAACAAACAGCAACCATGTCCAACCCAAATCGAGGAAAGTGCTAGAATTCAAGAAGAGCGCCAGACGGCTGTGAACCATGCCTTGACCGAACGATTGCAACCAGCAGAACATCATGAGTTGCTTTGGCTAACAGTAATGTAGAGTCAATAAGTGGGGTTCAGTCAGTGCTAGCTAGTTTATGTTTTGATTGAGCATTAGAAATGAGTAGCTGGTTGCTTGCAGTGCTAGCAGTGTTACCCCAGGGAACCAGGAGAGAAAGAGTAAATGTGAGAAGGATGGAGAGAGAGCTTGTTACATTTGAATAAACCCAGGCCATAAAGCAGCAATTGGCCTTTCATCACACACAACAAAAGAAGCAGAAATGGATGGTTATGGAAATGCCTGATGTAGAGGCAGACTGCTGTTCTGTGTCACTGATATAAAATGATCTTTGCCACTGCTTCAAGTGTCCTGCATCTCTTCATTACATTTCTCTGAAGCCCTTCAGCTGTGAAATGAACAGAAAATGGAGGGATCGCAGGACTGGGTATTTGGATTGGCCTTAAAAGGGAGCTTTAAATAGCTTGGGAATGAATCGACGAAGCCAGTGTGTGCTTTATAAGGCCTAGTAAAAACTCAGCGCTTCAGACTGCGAGCTTTTTGGCTTCTTAAGGAAAAGGCCTCTCTGCAGCGAGACCCTGTCAGTGTAATATTTTGCAGTCTGTGTTTGGTGTCACATGCAAACGAGGGCCTAACAGGAACATCCTGGTCAGGAGACGCCGAAAACATGCCTGGTTAGGTCAGAGAGTCTGTGGCCGGTTTTTATCTTCACCTGGAACTGAGGGATCGTCTAGCATCCAGACTTTTTATTTGTTGTTGCACATATTATCAGAGCTTTAGATTAATAACGTGGATCATATAATGTATAGTTCTAGTCCTGGAATCTGATTCTTTTATGGTTAGGTTCTTTTATGCTTGGTGTGCTTGGCATGCACACGCCTGAGACACATCTTCTCGTTCAGCATTCTGTGATTGCTTGGCCATGATGTCTCACTTACAGCGGCTGCATTTCTTGGCAGAAGAATCATTCACACTTCATTCGGTGATTGTTTGTTGAATGTACACCATCAGACAAAAGTTTAGACATGGCTACTCATAAAAGTGTTCCTTATTTTTAGCTCATTTTAGCTTAAAATGTATCAAAATATAAAGTAGCACTCATGGCATTATGCAGTCCACCTTAAAAAAAAACCCACAACAGAAAAGGAGGTAAAACAGCTTTCTGAACTTGCACTGGAGGTTGGAACACAGAAGGAGGTGTGGGATTGCGGTGGTGTCAGGAAGGAAGATAAAGGGTACCAGGATCAATAACTGATGATAAATTTAGACTGATATGATCAATATTTATTGAGCTACACATACAGACGTCTGTCTCTCAGTATGGGGTCGGGCCGCCGTGTTTGCTAACCCAACACGCCAGGCGTCTCGGTATGGAGCTGTAGAGGTTCCTGATGGTGTCCTTTGATAATCCATCCCATGCAGCTTGAACATCCTCACACAGCTCCTGCAGATGGTGCGGTAGGGGTGGAGGTGGAGGGACACCAGGCCTTCTGGACGTGTGACAACAAACCGATCATCTTGGTGCTGACCACGGTGCCTCCATTACAGTCTGGTATGACACCATAGCAGTCTATGGGGACGCTGGTGGTGTTAAGGACAGTCGTCGTAGCGGTCTGCCAGTGGTGTGGGCACTAACAGGATGACTCATGAAGGGCAGCACTGCTCTCTGAATGTCCGCAGTTGTGGCTGTTGGGTGAGTCAGGTACAGACATAAGGCTTTACTCACACTCACTTACTTGCGTTACACGTGCAGCCGAGCACGAAGCTAGAACCATTCGCACGTCTCACGATGTCAAAGCTACCACCATGTTTCATTCCTGTCGGTTCATTCCTTCTGGGTGCAGCTGTTTGTGGAACCATGTTCCATGATGAATTGTTTATGGTTTTTATTATTAATAGCACATTAAATATAAACAGCTGAGTGCATGCTTTAGGTTGATTGTACCCCAGTTAAAGGGGGATGGGTTACATTCCCACTCACACCTCTTAACCACGTGAGCACATGTAACACATGGCGCACCTAAAACGTCTAGCTCACAGACACATGCAAGGGCTAAAGCTAAGCCCTTTAATTAAGCGCTGCTCCAGTGAATTGGTGGAGGTGCGTGAGATGTTCATTATGGGCAGGTAAATCAAACTCTGCTTTGATGTATAACAGCTTGTCTGATATCTGTATCCATTAATATTAATTGTAGTTAATCACCATCATGAGGGGCGTACTGCCTGCACACAGCTCCTGGCACTTGCGGCCGTAAACCTGCTCGGTTTTATAGGCCAGTATTAAAGTCTTTATGTTTCCTGCATGCCTTTGGATTTATAAGCTGCTAGAATGGAACGGCTTTGGGATCACTCATCTCCTGCTATAGGAAAAGGGAAGAATTGGGAGTCAAGTGGTGAAGCTGTTAGGAAGAGGCTTTAGCCTGTTAGCATGGAGGTTCTTTAGCCTGATAGTGTGACTGTACAGAGCTGCGTTTCATATAGGGAGAGTAGATAGATAGATAGATAGATAGATAGATAGATAGATAGATAGATAGATGTTTTCATCCATGTGGAAGGCACTCTTAACCGATTCGGGCCTGAATCCATCCTTGCACATCATGTACACCCATACACGCTGACCTTCTCCTTGGGTTGGATGGGATCATCCACAAGACAATGTCACATGGCTGGAAACGTCTAACATTAATTGGAAGGGCATGACCAAGACTTCTTAAGTACTAGCCCGGCCCCCTAATTCCTCAGACTTGAACCCAACTGAGCATCCGTGGGACCATCTTGATTATCGACTTGGTCCTATGGATCTTCCCTCACCCACCCTCTGGCAGTTGTGGGATGCACTGCAGTCAGCATGGCTCCAGATACCTGTGACAACCTATCAGGACCTTGCTGAGTCACTCCCAGCCCGTCTGGCTGAGTCTGCCATGTAAAATGACCCTCCCTGTGATTAGCTAGGCCAACCTGTGATTTAGTTTAGGGTTGCTAGTCGCCAACGTCATCTATAGCAGCTAGTTGCTTTTACTCTCGACATCAGGATTCTTTACTCTCAGCCTAAAAATAGCCCTGAACTCTCTACCCAGGGAATGATTGACGCAGGGAACAAGTGATGGATAGCCTTTAAACTATAAGGGGCGTTGCCCCTGGTTTGGCTATCACAGGTGAGAAATGCTTTACTAACTCAGACGTAACTTTTGAAAGTGGTGGGAATCAGACGGCAGCACGTTAGTGTGAGCAGCGATCAAAGGTCATCCCCACCAGGCCATATAGTGGGTATTTAGAAGTTTACTATATTCATTGATATTACTCTTGTATTGCGGTATTATTAAATAATGTGGTTATGTGTTTCCCCCAAAGTAGTTTTATCAAGCATATGATTTTTATTTAGGGATTGATTTCAGTGTCCCAAAGCTGACTGTCTGAATATTTGTCCCAGAAGATGTGAACGTGTCCCTGTATGTCCTGTAAAGGACCTTAAAAGCTATGTCATCTGTAACGAATGAAGAATCTGTGTGGGACGTTGTTAAATCTGCTTTTACTGTGGACAAGCGGTGCAGCGGTCCCACAGACATGTCAAATACAATCCAGATTTTTCAAAAAAAAAAAAGATTTCCATAAATCGGTGTCACATACAGTTTTTTTTCTTTCATCATTCTACACGCTCCACTGGATTCCACAGGCTGAATCGAGCCCAGCTGTCATAATCCAGATAATAGAAATGAAATTACAGAGGGATATAAAACACATCTGAAAAGAGTCCACCACTGATGATGTGGATTGTGCCTATGCTTACGCTACATCAGTCTGCATCAAAATGCTACACCCATTACCACCTGCAGCACTGCAGAAGGGCTAAAGGGTTCTCCTTGTAATGTGGAGGTCACGTAAACCTTAAACCTGTTCTTCACATTCGCACGTCTCTTTTACAACAGTGTTTAATATTCAACTGACAGATCATCTATGGCATCACAGATCGACCAAAAGAACACTGGTGCTTGGACTGGTTCAGTTTAGGGTTCGTAGGGCATTGGTGCTATCCAGGGAACCAGTCTTCTTCTTCTTTCTCGACTAACATAGTCACAGATGTCAACACGGTTTGTGCTGAAGAACCTACTACTCCTTGGTTCCCGGGTGGGTTCCGAACCCGTTTATTTTTGGTGTGCACAAAACGGAATGGAACCCGCTCCACGTTGGCGGAAAAGGCCTTAGAACGGTTCACCATTAGCACCATTAGTTTTAGATGCAATGCGCCTCATAAACCTGGCTCGCATAATCACTCACTCGATCACTCATTCACTCATATTAACCAAGACTGTCCACAAGGGGACGCTATGGGACCTCTAGCTATTAGAGTCGAAACAACCCTGTGTTAGCCGAACTGGCCAACACTCGAGACGTCCATGCTTTTTAGGCCTTATGTACCCAGTTCCTATGGTTACGCTATAGCCATTCCCATTGTTACGCAACACCTAATTCCCGTGTTAATGCCATTTCCTACTGAAACCAGATCTATTTGCAGGGTTGCACTATAACCGCATCTCATGGTTATATGCATCATGGTGCCACCATTTCTGTACTTCCCCAAGGTAACACTAGTTAACACTACACCAAATTAGTGTTGACCAATTACACTAGGTCAAGACTCATCTCGGACAAGACACTCAACACACCAACTTCATAGAATTAGATATCGGATTTTAGAGCCATTGACCACACACTTCATATTTAACCGACCCATGCACTGAAGCAGCCATATACACAAACACTCATGGTGGCACTGAGCTCGCTTGCCCAGAGCAGTGTGCAGCCCTATCCATGGTGCCCGGGGAGCAGTTGGGGGTTAGGTGCCTTTCTCAAGGCCAATTCAGTCATGTCCCGCTGGTTCAGGGAATCTAACCACCGACCTTCCGGTCACAAGGCTGGTTCCCAAACCTCCAGCCCATGGCTGCCCTGTATCACTTCTGGAACCCGAACTACGCCCGTGGTCCTACAGTACTCTCTGACCCTGGTGACATCATCGCAGTTCCTTGAGTTTATTCTCCTGGAGGAAGACAGATGAGCCTGGTCAGAAAGGCTGAAGGCATTTCCATCTGTGAGTTTGGTTCCATTAAATTTGCCATCACTAACACTACCGGCACATACTGAACACAAATACAGAGTAATTGAGAATTATGCGATGAGTCAAATCTGCCGTTTGATGCAGCGCTCAGTGGTCTTCTAGCGAACGGCCCGATAGCCAACGCCACACCAAAACTTTATGATTCATACTAATAGACGGAAAATGTGGCTGAAATGTATCTGCAGCCGGGTTTTATACTGCAGCGGTGCAGCGCAGATGCCTTTAGCAGAGTGTGCGTGTAGCGGTACTTTCCTCTCTGTTATGTAAGCTTGTGTAATTTGAGTGCTTTGGCAGTCTAGACCTTCAGCCGAGGAGCTGCCTGTGTCTGACTCCCACAAGCGCACACATGCACACGAGTTGGTCTTGCGTTACTGGTGAGGACTGATATAAATTTCTATTGTTTATTTATTTATTTTTAATCACTGTAGCCAATTAATACTACACCCACATCTAACCCCAGTTTTAAAGGGCTGTCCCAAAGAAAGGTCCCGCAGAAGGTTCGCACTGGAGCTCAAATGGCATGGTCCTCACGACTATAGAAAGACAAGAACACGCAGACTCAGAGATGGCCAGACAGACAGACAGACAGACAGACAGACAGACAGACAGGCAGACTGGGTCTTTCTGTATGGAGCTCTGATGCTTCTGCCTGTCTGTATGTGCATTCCAGAGTTTCTTAAGGCCGAGTTGCTGTATGCTGGGAAAGGTTGAGCCGGTGTAGCCGAGGCTGTGAGTTTTGGAATGCTGGGTGGGAATGGGAGTATGTGTCTGTGAGGAGTGTGAGTGTGTGGCAGGTATGAAGGAGTGTGTAGGCCCGTCCTGCGAGCTGGAATAACTTGTGTGCAGCAGAATACTGTAAATCCTGAGTGGAACACTGAAGACCTGGACTGTCGAGAGAATTTAAAGAGAAAGAGAAAGAGAGAGAGAGAGAGAATACGAGGGTGAAGAGGGAAAGTTGCAAGAGGGTAAGAATGGTAAGGAGAGAGGGAGAGAGGTCAAAAGAGAGGTCAAGAGACTGAGAAAGATATTGAAAGACTGATGGGGAGAGAGAGAGACAGGGTGAGACAGAAATGAGGAAAGGGTTACAAGAAGTAGGAGTGAACGAGAGGATGAGAAGAGAGAGCAATAGGTTAAGAAAGAAATACTGATAGAGAGAGTGAGAGAGACAGACAGTGAGAGACAGACGAGGAAAGAGTTGTGAAGAAAGTGAGAAAGTGAGAGGGTGAGAGGAGGAAGAGGATGAGAAAGAAAGAAAAGAACAGAGAAAAAGGTAGGTAAAGATTAATGTGGAGAAAAAGAAAACAATGGGAAAGGGAGAAGAGAGAGAGGGGAGGAGAACAGAGAGATGGTGGGAAAGTGATGGTGAGAAAGCAAAAAATAAGAGAGAGAGAAAAGAGAGTAGTGACTGAGGAAAAGAAGAGAGACTGATAGTGTGAGTGAGAGTGATATATATAGAGAGGGCGAGAGAGAGGGAGAGAGAGAGAGAAAGAGAGAGGGAGAGAGAGAGAGAAAGAGAGAGAGATTTTGTTTGTCCAGCTGATTCTTCCATCTGTTTCCAGAAACTCTCACTGCAACCACATGCTCACACACACACACACCACACACACACACACAAACACACACATACACACACACACACACACACACAAACACACACATACACACACACACACACACACACACACACACACATACACACACTGACACACACACACACGCACACACACACACACCCCACACACACACACACATACGCACACACACACACACACACAGTGTTACAGTGTGTTTAGCTGGTCTCTGTTCAGCGTGTTAACTGTTGACGGTGCTGCCTGAACGTTTCCTCTGGGTGATTTAGAGGAATCGGTACATCCAATCATGATGTTTCTGCTACACGTAAACAGAGCCATTAAAAGCAGGTTCAGACCCACTGACTCCGTTAGAGACCTCGCACTGACTCCGTTAGAGACCTCGCACTGACTCCGTTAGAGACCTCGCACTGACTCCGTTAGAGACCTCGCACTGACTCCGTTAGAGACCTCGCACTGACTCCGTTAGAGACCTCACACTGACTCTGTTAGATTACACTGAAGTGATTGTAAAGTACTCTGGCCGTTGATTGTAATGTGCCTTTAATGTGCATAGTGTGTCCAAAGTGGCAGCTTCACAGAATAAAGCTCTACATGAATGAAAGTTCATGAAACAATATTTTTTGAACAGTAGAACATGAGGTGCAGTTGGTTTGATTTCTGTTTAGGTAGTGAGAGATCAGTAGGGGTCTGATTTATCAGCAGAATGTGCAGAGATACCTGCTGATGAAGAGACTAAGCAGTCTGTGTATCGTGTTCCAGAGATGGCCTGCCCTGTCTTGCAATACCACTTGGCACCACAGAGAGGCAATAGTGAGTCACTGTAGTGTCGAGTCGAATCAGTCCAACATGAGACAATGAGGATGAGAATGAAGAAACCTTAGCCAGCTGCTCCAGTAAAGAAACCATAGCTGCGTCTGAAATGACCGGTAAAGCAGTAGGCTCTTTCAGTACGTGCCTCAGACCTTGTACGTACTACATCCGCCATCTTGCCAATGTCATTTGATGTGACACGTCGCGCCACCACTGTAGGAGTCCCGCCATTCATTTATATAGACTCGTCACATGGGCTTTATATTCGCCGCAGAGCGGTTCATAGCGTTACTCGGTGGTGTTGTAGATTGCACTTGTCCAGAGCCGACGTCCCGCTTTCCGCCATTCTTTCTTCCTCAGCTCGGAATGCCTTCACAGCTCCAGTGGAATCATGGGATAGCACAGTACGTCAAAGTACAGAAGCAGCACTTTGGAATCTTCGCCTACTGCTTTATGGCTACTGCTGATTCGGACACACTCCACATTCTAGCCTGTAGCTTTCACCTACTGAGTAGTACGGTAGCAGGTGGTTTCGGACGCAGCGTGTGTTCAGCTGCAAACAGAAGAAGTCTATGGAGTTTGCTGTGTTTTTTTTTTGCGGTGTTGTTTTTTGCGGTGTTATTTTTTGCGGTGTTATTTTTTCCGGTGTTGTTTTTTGCGGTGTTGTTTTTTGCTGTGTTTTTTCCGGTGTTGTTTTTTGCGGTGTTGTTTTTTGCGGTGTTGTTTTTTGCTGTGTTTTTTTTTTGTGGTGTTGTTTTTTGCGGTGTTGTTTTTTGCTGTGTTTTTTGCGGTGTTGTTTTTTCGGTGTTGTTTTTTGCGGTGTTTTTTTTTTGCGGTGTTGTTTTTTGCGGTGTTGTTTTTTGCGGTGTTATTTTTTCCGGTGTTGTTTTTTGCTGTGTTGTTTTTTGCGCTGTTGTTTTTTGCTGCGGTGTTTTTTGCTGTGTTGTTTTTTGCTGTGTTGTTTTTTGCTGTGTTGTTTTTTGCGGTGTTATTTTTTCCGGTGTTGTTTTTTGCGGTGTTGTTTTTTGTTGTGTCGTTTTTTGCGGTGTTGTTTTTTGCGGTGTTGTTTTTTGCGGTGTTGTTTTTGCGGTGTTGTTTTTTGCGGTGTTGTTTTTGCGGTGTTGTTTTTTGCGGTGTTGCTTTCCGTCGCCGGAGACACTCTCGAAGAGTAGAGGGTTGATGTGTAAAGCTGATCCCACCGTGTTTCTTTCTAGATAGGTACGTAAAGGGGGAGGGGCTGTGCATTCCCTTGTTTCTAATGATAGGGGTGGGTGCCCCAGCTTCCTGGTGATATGTTGCCCCCTATTGTTTGGAGTATGAACTCATCAGGTTACGTCATCTTACACATTGGTCCAGTAGGAGCACCTCTGTTCGTCCCTTCTTATGGAATTATAACCCAACATAAAGGGCCGCTGGTGTTTCAGGTTTCGACTTGCCCCAGATTTAGCCGTTTGAATTCAGAACGCAGAGCTTTGTGTGTCAGTGGCATTCCAAGCCACCGCTGGTAGAAAACAAGATATCAGCCACGGAGTTTCTCTTCTACTTCCGTTCACACCTGTGTCTTTGGCCAACCGCCATCCTGCAGTCTCTCCTTTTGGTCAAGACCTGAGCGATGAGAGATATTAGATTCTAGTTTCTCACATTTGCCTGTCCAATTTCTTTTTCCATCGGTGCTGGATGTCGTCGCACACCCTTTCTCCTGCAA
This sequence comes from Prochilodus magdalenae, assembly GCA_024036415.1. Classification (NCBI taxonomy): domain Eukaryota; kingdom Metazoa; phylum Chordata; class Actinopteri; order Characiformes; family Prochilodontidae; genus Prochilodus; species Prochilodus magdalenae. The sequence goes on from JAMWET010003117.1 coordinate 100,113, forward strand.
TGCCATCTGCAGAGGCTGAAAATTTTACTTATGGATTTTGACAGTGGGAGTGGACATCTTCTTTTTGTTCTCCGTCTTTCAAAGACCAAGGCCAAACGCTTCAGCACAGAAAGATAAACAGCTCAGCAGTGCTGAGGTTTGAGTCACCGAGATCACATTTTAGCCCCGTTCTGAAGGTTGGTGTGAACGTTACTCGAAGCTGCTGGGCTGCATGACTGATTTACATATGCACAGGCTTTACCTAGACGTTCTGTACATGCTCCCTGGACACCGTGACTGAAACGTACCTAACGTGAGACCTCCCTGAGCACAATTAGCAACTGTGATTGTATCCGTGTGGACTATCCAGTCCATGTCGAAGTTTCTGGATGTAGCCACATCAGTGTTCAGACACTCTGGCATCAAAGAACTGGTCAGTTGGTCCAGATTTGGTGGATGACTTCCCTGGCACAATCCCGAGGAGAATTCCCTGTAGACTGGGATTTTAGCCACTGCTGGTAGACCCGTATGACCGTACGCTTCCATACACCAGCTACTTCCTTCACACTATGGTCTTTGGCCACGCCCACATGCAGTCACTCCTTTTAGCTAATCATTAACATCTGCTTTACGGCCTAGTTTCCACACGTGCCTAGTACCACCTCTTTTCAATCTGTGGATCCCATCGCACACCCTTCCTCCTGCAATGCCATCTGCAGGAGCCTGAAGTTACTACCACCTTAAACATGCAAGGTGATGATTGTTTTGTCTGGTGAGCTTAAGACAACCCAGATTAAACGTGCCTCAGTCAAACTGTTGTTTATAAAAATGAGTCAAATGATTTTTTTTGTGGGTATTTTCCAACGTGGCTGTGCTTCCAATGCCACATAGCCCCCACCCTCCCTCCACACTGCCCTAGGTATGCTATATTGACTGAAGCTGTAGGTCAGTGTATTGCTGTAGGCCAGACGAGCCTGTGGTTTGGGTCATGTTTGCTCTTTAACATGGCCCTCACCCCTGCTGTGAGTGTTAGGAGTCAGCTGCAGGTCAGCTGCAGAGGCAGAGTTTAGCACCTACACACAGAGATTTGACCCAAAGTAGACTGCATACACCAGTGACCATACTCAGTCGGTGTAAACACTGAGCTCTTTATTCGAGTTATCGAGTTATCTATCTATCTATCTATATATCTATCTATCTATCTATCTATCTATATATATATATCTATCTATATATATATATATATATATATATATATATATATATATATATATATATATATGTGTGTGTGTGTGTGTGTGTGTGTGTGTGTGTGTGTATACTCTGTATATACTACTAAACCAAACTTCCACAACATGCAATAATTACTGCTATATGGCCAAAAGTATGTGGACATGTGACCGTTACACCACTTGCTGAACATCCCGCTGCTGGAAAGGCTCTTCACAAAGTTCTGGAGTGTGTATGCCAAAAATCTGTGTCTGAGTATGTGGTCTTAAATTATTTTAATAATTAATAATAATAATTAATAATTTAATAAGTTTTATGAATATTTATAATAATTGTTGGTTGTAATAATAATTCTTATTAGAATGTCTAATTATGATAATAATAATAATAATAATAATAATAATAATAATAATAAAATTCTTATTATTTATTTCTCTGAACATCTTTTCTCATAATTACGACATCACAATGTCGTTTTTACAACATAATGACATCGTTTCTCCTTATTATGAGATCCAGAGGGATTTATATTTTACTGTGCATGGGAGCAATATGCCACTGTAGCTTGTTCATGGTCCAGTTCACGCGAGGGTGGAAACTCCCAGTCCTCTGTCCGGTGCAGTACCTGGACGGACGCCTAGTGGTCCTGTTTTCAGGATGAACTATTTAAAATGTTCACTTGCCAACAAAATTATGTGTGCCATAGGCTCATGTCCGTGTAATTGGTTTAACAAGGTCATGTGACGCCATGACTCGCCTACCAGCTAACCGCAGATCAGCTCCTCTAAATGCTAGTCAGTTAGTAAGCTCCCGTCTGTCATCCATTCCACCCAGTTAGGTGAGTAAAGCATCATGTATGTTTTATATAGGTTAGGATTTTAATTCAGTTGTAGTATCGTGACGACCCCCATCCCCCGCCCCCCTTTAATGATGGCCTCCTTTTTGGGGTTATGAAAGTGGCCATCCTAAGTGCAGCACAGTCATCCAGACCAGGAACTGAACCCCATTCTCCCACATGGAGTGGTAGCTCATTGGCGAGTGTTGTTATCTGTTGCACCACGCCAACCACATGGACTCCCAGTGGTTGTACGATGTCAAAACACAAAATGCATGCTGGGGCTCGTGGTAGGAGAAGATTGGCGAGCGGAAAACTTCTAACTGATTTAAAATCACGCCGTC
>JAMWET010003117.1:107500-110000 GCA_024036415.1 Prochilodus magdalenae
ACACATTACACTTACTGAGTTACTGTACACCAACACACTACTTACAGCACACTAACACATTACACTTACTGAGTTACCGTACACCGACACACTACTTACAGCACACTAACACATTACACTTACCGAGTTACCGCACACCAACACACTACATACAGCACACTAACACATTACACTTACTAAATTACCGCACACCAACACACTACATACAGCACACTAACACATTACACTTACTGAGTTACCGCACACCAACACACTACTTACAGCACACTAACACATTACACTTACTGAGTTACCGCACACCAACACGCTACTCACAGTACACTGATTTAAGTGTGGGGTTTGAGTAACTCTTATCTCTCCCTTGTTTTCTGTCTCCCTGTTATAGAGGTCTATTCATCACCATCCATGACCGCTCTCATATCCCCACGCTTCTGCAGAGCTGGCCAGAGAATGACATACGGGTGAGTGTTTCTCATTCTCAGTCTTTCTCTTTTCTGCTCAGACGCGGTGCTGAGAGACTGGTGGGAAGAAACAACTCCCAATGTTCCAGATGGCAAGCAAGAAACATTGATTGATTCCAATTTATTTGAATTTCACAGCAAAAAACGATCTTGTAAACTCATAATAAATTGCTCGTTAAGCATTAAAAAAGCCATTAGGATGATGATGTCATGCCCCAGGGGCCGGTGGGAAGTGGAGAGTAGGGTACGCAGGAATGAGGCAGTAAAATCTGAAGGCTGCCTGAAACTGCGTCACTGTAGTAACGGAAAACCTGTTTATTTTGGGATGGATCGGCGCGGCTGACGGGGGAGCTGCTCATGGCTTTTGTATGTTTGTTCGTTCGTAATGAATAACTGTAGGGCGATACGAGATAGCAGCGTTTGTACCGGGGACGTTTTCATTGGCCTGTCTACATGGCAAGAGCCTGATTCAAACAAACAGGGTTGTGAAACTCTTCCAAGAACGCATTAACAAGATTTAGTAACACGCTGTATGGCGTGCTGTGTTTACTGTGCGATTAAAAACTACTTACGCTTTTTTTTAAATTGTAGATCTTACAGTTGGTTTAAAGGTTTTCATTTTTCTCTGGATTATAAATGACGTTTTTTTTCCAATCATTATTTTTATTTGGTTTTATTATAATTTCCATTTTCAAAGCCACAGTAAGCCTGTAGATCTAACAAGGGATCCATCTCCTACGCTACTACAGCCCCATCCCCTGCGGGGTTCACTGACTGGTAACAAACTCGGTGTGTAGGTTTGGCTTTATGAGACCTGCAGATGATTCACCATTGACGTAAGCAAGGACAGGCCTTATTGGTGTAACGACCCAACGGCCACCATGGCAGACCATTTCAGCAAGCAGTGATGCCCTGTATGAGTCACCCTGTTAGTGCCAGCACCATTGGCAGACAGCTGCATCACGCAGGTCTACATGCGGACCTTTACAGCGACTAACGTTAACACCACGTCAACGTGGCCAAAGACTGCGGTGGGGTCATGCCAGACAGGGTGACTCAGAATGGCAGCGGGTCATCTTCAGTGACGAGTCCCGCTTTAGTCTTGTTGGAGACGACCAGCGAATCCGTCCCATCAAGCCATCAGCGGTTTGTTGTCACGCCTCACACGTCATGGAGCAGTCAGTCCTGGGTCCAGAAGAAAGCTCTAGTGTACAAACTGCTATCCTGAAATGAAGCGCACTGAAGGACCGGGCCAGCAGGGGTCGCTCCTCAGATAACCGTTTGATCTGCTGGTTGAAAAACTCTTCAGTCAAAGAAAGGGCTGTGGTTACAGCACGACTTGGCCAGTTCAGTTTTTCCATACAGGGTTCCCATCCAAGATGGTTTGAAAAGAGAGTGAAGGATCTCCATGACATGTTTCACTGTTGGCAGGCGGTGGTGGTGACGGATGGGGAGAGGATCCTGGGATTGGGCGATCTGGGATGTTACGGGATGGGCATCCCCGTCGGTAAACTGGCGCTGTACACAGCCTGCGGGGGAGTGCCTCCTCAACACTGCCTGCCAGTCATGCTGGACGTAGGCACAGACAATGAGGTAAGCATCTCAGTGATAAAACTACATTACCCAGCAGCCCCTTTAGATGGTACCCTTATCACCATGTCAGAACAAAGGCATATCAGTTACGGTCCTTTTCTATTTTTTGTTTTTGACATCAAAACAAATGTCTGTTACGCATGTATATACAGGGGTTGGACAATGAAACTGAAACACCTGTCATTTTAGTGTGGGAGGTCTCGAGGCTAAATTGGACCAGCCTGGTGGCCAATCTTCATTAACTGCACATTGCACCAGTAAGAGCAGAGTGTGAAGGTTCAGTTAGCAGGTAAGAGCACAGTTCTGCTCAAAATACTGCAATGCACACAGCATTATGGGTGACATACCAGAGTTCAAAAGAGGACAGACTGTTGGTGCACGTCTTGCTGGCGCATCTGTGACCAAGACAGCAAGTCTTTGTGATGTATCAAGAGCCACGGTATCCA
>JAMWET010003117.1:115000-122500 GCA_024036415.1 Prochilodus magdalenae
GGAGAGAGAGAGAAAGAGGGAGAGAGGGAGAGAGAGACACACACAGAGAGAGAAAGAGAGAGACACAGAGAGAGAGAGAGAGAGACAGACAGAGAGAGAGAGAGAGGGAGAGAGAGAGAGAGAGAGAGAGAGAGAGAGAGAGAGAGAGAGAGAGAGAGAGAGAGAGAGAGAGCGAGAGAGGGGGAAAGGGAGAGAGAGAGAAAGAGGGAGAGAGGGAGAGAGAGACACACAGAGAGAGAGAGAGAGAGAGAGAGAGGGAGGGAGAGAGAGAGAGAGGGAGAGAGAGAGAGATAGGCTGTATACTGAAGCACTTTGCTTTGCAGCATGAAGCAGCAGGCCACCGTGTTCCCGCAGTGTTCTCTAACCTCTCATCGCGCGTGTATTCCTGTAGGTCAGGCCGATCCAAAATCTCTCTCTCTTTTTTTTACACAAGCATAATTTAAAACTAAACGCTGCACCAGTGAATACTGGGCCAAAAAAAAATCTCTTACTCATGTCACACTGTCCGTTCAGACTAAAAGCAGGAGCTGTTGATGTAGAGCAGTTTAGAAGCTGATGTAGTAACTTTAATACCTCACATCTCCATTTAGTCAAACCAAGCAAGGTTGGCATGAGCACCTTGTTGAACACTGTGTTGACTTTTAGCCTGTATTATTAAAGTCTTATGACAGGTTGGGTCGAAAGCAAAAGCATAAATTAGCTCAAATTATAGGGATGAGTTTCTGTTCATTAGCTTAAGTTTAACATATTGGGAAAAAAATCATATAGGATATAAATATGATATAATGTGATAATAACTTTTGTACAGGCACTGCTGCAGCAGCCCACAGATTCAGAGTTTATTAAACATGGCGAGGCGAGGACACACATCTGCTTGAGTTTGTGTTTTATGATTGATTGAGAAATGAGCAGGAGTTGCATTGTTTACATGGTGACCTGAACCACATGCATGGCACACTGCTAAATGCTTTGGAGGGCGTCACTAGATCATGCCCAGGCCCAGGTGTGAAAAGGAAGGTGTGTCAGAGATGTAGGGCATTCCTGAATCTGCCTATGGTTGGATGTTTGGAGGGAGATGAAATGACGTCTCACACTGAGTCCTTTAGAACCGTTATCTCCCACTCAGGGTGCTCTTCAGTCGGAGACTTGGCGTGATCTGTTACCCCGCCACACGTCAACAATCTGATAGGACATCACTCGCCCGGACGGAGAGAGAGGTCTGTGTGTGCACCAGCAGGTTAACGTGTCGGCTGTGTGTCCAGATTGTCCTCTCACTGCGTTATGATACGCTGTGTGTCATAATCACATGTCACTGCCTCGGATCACTTCTGCACACCCATCCTATAACACCTTCACACCTCCCTGTTCTTTACTATGTGTTGTGTATTGTTTAAATTGGTTGGTGTAGCTCAGCGGATAACACCACTACATGTGGGAGACTGGGGTTCGAATCCCGGTCTGGCTGAGTACGCCACGCTACACCAATAAGAGTCCTTGGGGAGGACTCCTAACACCACCCTGGCCCACCTGTGATACGATTGACCTTGTAGGCCGTTCTGGATAAGAGCATCACCTAAACGCCATAAATGTAAATTCTGCTCATGTATGAAGAGCGCGACCTGGTCATGTGACGTGTCCTCTGCCTTTTGATCAGCTCTTTATGAAACTTGTAGGAAGTTGAGATGCTTGTGTTATAAATGAGCTACAGGGGACTTTATCGTTCGCATCTGACATGAAATTTCATTTTCAAGTTAAAGTAATTAAAGTTCCTCTGTGTAAAGCCAGAATAGGCCTGCAGTGATCTGCTGCACTCTCTGGCCTGGCCTGCGTGCAGCCTGGGGTCATTATAAGCTCTTCCATTCTCATTCTATTTTAGGGAGATGACAGATATAATGATGGTAAATTCGCTGTGTGTGTTGGGATGGCGTGTGTGTGTGTGAGTCTGGTTCGAGGGAGGATTCGAAGCAGCTGGATAATGAAATCAGTGTTATTAGAGGATTAGCTCTGCTGTTGTTTCATACAGAGCGAGATGCCTGCAGAGTTCGGGATGCCTGGAGCCAGGGGGCTTTGATTCAGAGGGGCTGTTGTTTTCACGAATGATGCTCTAACTTAAAATTGCTGCTCTAGAAAGAGTTTAGGTCTGATGTTCTAGACTATGGTTGTTGACATGGCCTTTCTCGGGGAGGCTGATGTTCCAAACTGGGTCTGGGTATGTCACTTGTGAGCTAATCAACAGTTTCATGAATGACCTTTTTGAGACCCTGCCATTCTTCATCTTCTGCTTCTCCTCGTTCTCCTCCCCGACTCCCAGTAAATACATCTTGCAGACCATACTGTAAGTCATACTGCCATACATCTTGGGCAATAGGTTGTAGTCCCCCTGATACTTAGGTTAGTCGGTTCATCAAATAATTTAAACCTGACCAAATGCTAGCCCTCCAAACAAAACACTTGTGTGTTCAAGGTGGTAGTATCTTCAGGCTCCTGCAGATGGCGCTGCACAAGGATGACTGGGCTATAAACCCCTGCTGGGTATGTAAGACAGGATCCATAGATTGGGAAGAGGTGCTACAGTGCAGGGAATGTCTTGTTCCATGTGTGGAAAATGGCTCCAGAGCAGATGTTAATGATCGGCTAAAAGGTGTGACTGCATGTGGGCGTGGCCAAAGACCATAGTGTGGAGGAAGTAGCTGAATCTGCAGGTGTGTGGAAGCGTACGGCTATACGGGTCTACCAGCAGTGGATAAAATCCCAGTCTACAGGGAATTCTCCTCGGAACTGTGCCAGGGAAGGCCTCCACCACATCTGGACCAACAGACCATGCGAGAGTGGCTGAACACTGATGTGGTCTACATCCAGAAACTTGTCCAGTACATGCCAAATCCAACAGCAGCTGTTAGTCAGGCTCCTGGAGGAATTACACACTCCTGGGTGCATTTCCGTAACAGATGACTCTTTCACTTTATCAGATTTCTTTAATGAAGCATTTCAAAGTAATTGCCAAACAAAATGACCAAATAATTTCCCCAAATAAGCCATTTGCACCTTATGGAATGGACTCACAAGTCAAAATGCATCACTGCTAAGCTGTACCAACAAACACAACTTGGTACAGCGTGTGCTGGTGCTGTGCATTACCAAAGATGAGCTGGTTTTGCTGTAGCATGTGAAAGTAACTGGGATACATGAACACCACACTGCTCAGTCTGCTCAAACCTTAAACTGGGCCTACTTGGGAATAGCCTGGACCACTGAACTGCCACTTGTGGCTACGCATTTTTTGTTGCTTTGCTCCATACGGCTCTTTGATGCTGCGCAATTGACCATTATATTCTCTAAACAGCGTTGCATTTGGCCGTGTTTGTAGAGACGCTGCATAAACACAATGTGCCGGACTGTTGTTTAGCTCAGTAAACACTTCCTGTGCGTGTTTGCCACATGAGTTGAGCATTATGTAAACAGGAATGGCTCTCAGGCAGGGGGTCTGGGAGAGTTAAGTGGGACACAGAGACACAGTGTGGTGCTGAAGGCCTTTCAGGCCACGTAGGTTTCCCTTACTGAGGCCAAGTTGCCTCATTATCTCTGCTCGCTGATAGACAGCAATAATGCCCCCTCATTATTGATGTCCCCTCCTATGACCTCACACACCCGGACACTCTGAAAGGAAACCTGATGATGTCATCCCACACAATGTCGTGTCTGTCTGGGATATGGGTGGCTTAAAGCAGGGGCTCTTTCTCGCTTTTGAGAACGAGCTAGCTCGGACAAAGCACAGTGGAGTCATATCAGAAGCCCAGGATTCACTTTCTCAGAGAGGGAGAGTTGTGGTGTCTCATTACCTCATTACGCATTTCAGCCAATTCAGCAAAGACTGTCAGTACAGTGCTGTGCAGAAATCAGAGACCACTCGGCATTTCCTGTAGCCTCCATTTCCATGGGAAGTCAAGCTTTTAGACAGTGTCTGGGGGATGTTGATCCCATTCAGTCAGAAGAGCATTCGTAAGGTCAGGTGCTGCAATTGGACGAGAGTCCCTGGAGGCCATCGGGACTCCTTCACACCAAACTTGTTAAATGTACACAAGGGCACAGCCATGCTGGAACAGAAGAACCGTTTGTATGGTGTAGCATTATCCTTACCCTTCACTGGAACTAAGGTGCCGAGCCCAAACCCTGAAACACTTGTTCCACACGTTCACTGCTCCAGTGTCCAATCCAGTGGAGGCGTGCTTTACGCCATTCCAGATGATATTTGACAGTGCACATATTGATATTAGGCTTGAATGCAGTTGCTCATCCTGGGCAAACCCACTCCATGAAGTTCCTGTATACGAGACACCTGAAACACCAGCAACTGTCCTGCAGGGATGTCACGGGTGACTGAGTTCCTCATTCAGTTCTGGAGAATATGTCCAACTCCACTGAGGAGGAACCTCACTTCTGCTTGTTCTAGTGACCTCCGTTTGGTCCCCCATAGTTCTTAGGGGTCGGAACACAGACTGATCGGTACGAAGAGAAGTTCATCTGAAGAGCAAGCTCCTGTTGTAGGACTGACCACAGAAAGATACAGAGACCACAACACTGACCCGCTCTCTGTTTCATGTACTCACATACTTTCACTCCTCCACTCGAGACGAGCTGTCCGCTGTGACCTGAAGAGAACATCCCACTCTTTTCCAGGAATGCCAGCATTTACAGATCCAAAAACAAGAAGCATTCCAAAGAGGTCACAACCAGCAACTAACAGTGCTATCTCTGAAACTGGGACATCGTGTCTAATAGACCGAAGTGTTAGCTTAAGCAGTTTCTGATGCTGTGTGACACACTGTTCCCTACAAAAATGTACAAAAGGCCACAACTGAGGCTTGAAGTTGAGTAAACACTTCAGTGTTCCAGCTGCGCAAGGCTCCTTTGTCCATTTGGTTCAAAAGGGGGCACATAGTTGGCAATGTGTTGCCATATAGCAACAGCATACACAAACAAACAAACAAACAAACAAACAAACAAACAAAAAGTGTATGAGCTCCCCAGGCAAACATTGAGTCACCTGTGACTGAACCATACCTAACAGCCTGTACCCAAGCTCAACAAGCACAATAACAGATGGAACTGGACTGGACATGGACTGGACAAGGTTCTGGATGTAGCCACATCAGTGTTCAACCACCCTTGCTTCAAAGAACTGGTCAGGTGGTCCAGATTTGGTGGAGGCCTTCCCTGACACAATTCCGAGGAGAATTCCCTGGGATTGTAGCCACTGCTGGTAGACCCGTATGACCGTACGCTTCCATACACCTGCAGATCCAGCTACTTCCTTCACACTATGGTCTTTGGCCACGCCCACATGCAGTCCCTCCTTTTAGCCAATCATTAACATCTGCTCTGGAGCCATTTTCCACACATGGAACGAGACATTCCCTGCACTGTAGCACCTCTTCCCAATCTATGGATCCCATCACTCACACCCCTCAGGGATTTGTAGCCCCATCATCCTCGTGCAGCGCCATCTGCAGGAGCCTGAAATTACTACCACCTCCCAACAACACACACCACAGTCTGGGGTTCCCAAAATCCGTCAAGGCTTAACCAACACGGCTCGGAGGGCCTTGTTAATGATTTAAGGAGGCTGAATCAGGTATGATAGATGAGGGGATGCACACATATGTGCACCATGTGGTGTTTCTGGGAAGAGAATGTTGAACGCACAAAAAAAACAATAATCAGAAAACAAAATAGAGACATATGAAAATAATTAGATTATTGCCTTCTATAAATAATAACAACAATAAAGATAATAATCTATAAATATTTTTGTGTTGTGAGCCCATTGTATCCTGGCAATGGGACCATTTAGCCCCATCGTCTGCACGGCAGAACAGTCCCTGATGAGGTCATATGAAGAACCGTATATGACTAATAGGGTTTTTGAGGGAAATTATACAGTATTGGTGTCCGTGATGCATTTATCCTTGAGCGATTGGCCATGTAAATATCAGGAGAGGGGTGTGCACGGTATCTTTTGGAACACTTGGCTAGACCTCATCAGTCTGAGTCGTGTGACAAGAATAGAGTAGAGCTGGTGTGACAATAGCCGTACTATTTGTGAACACATTGTGAACCTAGACGGGTCTTTCATAATGGAGGTACTGTCGTGCTAGAGAGAGGAGAGGGCCCACGAGGTTAATTTACCATACCATGTTTACACATTAAAGACCCTTCGCGCGCACCCGCCACCGCATTCCTTAACAGCGATTAAATTAGGCCCGAAAAGAAATAAATGACCACTCTTCTCTTACTTTTACATCTATACGGCCTTTCCTTTAGTTAAGTCGCAGCAGTTGTCATAAATGGCCGACCAGCTGCAAAGCATGGTTCTGATTGGATAGTGTGTATTGAGTGTTGCAGTCCTGCACACAGTGCAATAGAACTAGCCATCATCGTTTTACTTCCCATCGCCTAGCCCAGTGGGACTAAAATCCTTCCAGATAGGATAGACGCCGCCGTTTTCTAAGCTTGATCCGGCTCCTCGATCCCTGCAGGCAGTCATGAAAGGCCACAGATCACCTGTTGTAAAACATCGCGTATCTAGCGCTTGCGTGCTCTCTATTGACTGAACTCGGCGGTCATCTCAAAGTTGTGCATGAGCAAAGATGCATAAGTACCGTCCAAGTGGACCTGCATCTGTAGTTATAAACCGTCTCATCCTGTTTCCCCATGCTCATGTTTGTTATTGCCGCAGGATGGAGTGTGACTTGGTTTTTTGTACTCAGTATTAAAGCACGACAGTGACGCGAGTGGAGTGATGAAGGAAAACACTCCTGGCCCCCCTCTTCTGCCTACGGGGATAGACTATTTTATATTAAACATGGGTGCTTTGCTAGTTCTCGTTTTGATGTTATTGGCCAAAAGGTCTCAAAAGGCTGAATCAGCAGGCAGCATGGTTTCAGAAACACACATTTCTGGAGAAACCTGGATGAATTCTCTAACCATACTAGGTTTTTGCCATAATCAGCATGATAGACAGAGCCAAAACATTATCGTTTGACGGATCAGCCTGAGTGAATGAGCCTCTACACTGCGTCCCAAAGCCCCCCTCACTAGACATATGCAATCGGATTCTCAGAATGGTAAACAGGCCTAGTCGTCTAGCAGGTGAGCCTAAGTTTCACACTTTGATAAGTCGTGCCAGCGCCAAGTAGTGGCCCGCGGTTAATCTTCTCCCTGTCTGCTGCTGTGAGGGGTCCGCGTCGTTAAGCACCCTGGCTCGATGGGCGGCCTCACCCCCTGTCCCCGTCCATCTGTTCAATCGCAGCTTCGCACACACAGCCGACACAACGTTCATGCTCATGCTAGGTGCTAGGAGTCGATAAGCTTCTTAGGTACCGTGGATGGATGCAGCTTCGTTTTAAATTAATCCCAGAACTGAATCTTTCTATTTCCAGTTGCACTACAACATACTACACCTCAAAACACTTCTTCGTATTCATTCTGTTTCTATGACGA
>JAMWET010003117.1:132500-307500 GCA_024036415.1 Prochilodus magdalenae
TCTTTAGTTTGTAAGACCTTCAGGAACATATAGCAGACTCCGGAGTGTCAGTGCACTGTTTTACTGTAGAGTGAAAAAGCTGAATTTTTTATTTAGCAGCAGTGAACAAACTTAGTTTTGGAAATAAAAGAATACCTCTCCAGCTGTTAAGTGCAGGGATGGATCGATCATGCTTCGGGCCTCTGTTGGAGCCAGGGCAATGTGAAACAATTCAGGTAGAGAGGGAAGAGTGGACTCAATGAAATAGCAAAAAAATCTGAAAGCAAACATCACATGATCTGTTAAAAACACAAAGATAAAAAGGCTTCTACAACAAGATAATGATCCTAAACACACCTCCAAATCCATGACTGACTGCCTCAGGAGGCCCAAGCCCTCACAGGTCACATCCCCTGACCTACACATCATTCTAAAGGTGTGGATAGAACTCAGAAGAGCAAGAAACTGACAGAAATAGACGTCAAATGTGAGGAAGGATGAGCAAAAGTCAAATCCCCCAAACAGGAACTGAAATATTCCTAGCTGCCTACAGAAGGCATTTACAAGCTGTGATGTTTCCCATCCAGGCCAAACCTTTGCTTCAGGGTCTTTTCCTTTTTAGCTATTTTGAAACTGATAAAGATGAAAATAAGGGGGTCTTGCTTAAAATAGAAATAGAATAGAATTTAGGATGGTAAAGAAATCTTTAACTTTATGTCTTTTGGAAATAAGCTCATCTTGTAATTCACCTAGCTATTCACAGTAACAAAATTTTGTATGCAACATATGCACATGATACAAATAGCTTCTTAAGTAGCAGTACCTCTACCTTTACCTGTCGGACAACATCCCTCAAATGTTCTGAAAGTGCTCTGGATACCTCAACAACCAACTAGCAAAACCAATGCCAAAGTAGAAAACCATAGTTCCTATTGAGAGCCTCTACTGTAACAGGGGTCCACAAGCTTATTTGGTCCACTGTGATTATAAAGCTCAGTGCTTTAGACAGGGAATAAAGGCTCAATAATATAAAATATGGTTGAAATAGATAGTGTTTTTATTTTTTCTGTTTGAATTCATTATAATTCTGTACCATATCTAAGTGAAGATTACAGAGAAGCCTTTAAATATCCACCTAAATATAATATTACATGGCCGCTTTTGCCTTTTAATAAAAATTCCATTCATTTTTAAGAAACTTGCTTTCAGTTTTCCAACGACATCAGCATAGGTGTTTTCCACACCATGAGTCCTCAGAGTTCAAGTAATCCCAAACGCTTTCAATGATGTTGAGGTCTGGGGTGGTCAGTCCATTGTTCTGAGAACACCAACAGCTTCTACAAGCTTCCTGCCAGCTGCACATCCTTGCAGACCCATACTGTTGAGTTGTCCTCTTATGGTAGAAGGCTGGACAGCAAGGCCTAGGAATGTTTTCAGATCGGAAGCAATAGTGGAGCTTGGTTTTCTCTGCTCTCTCGAAGACGAAAGCCTCAAGCACTGTTTGTGATGCTAATAGCTTTGGGGTTCTGCCAGGTCTTCTCTATTTTTAATATTTAATATTTAATTAATATTTACTTCCTCCTTCTTAAACCCGAAATCTCCTGCTGTTTTGTAAGTTAGCTCTGTTTTTCTCTGGATTCGCTATAAAGTCAGGACATTGAGGCCAGTAAATGTCCAAACACACCCCCGCACACACACTAGGCGAGCTCCGATGTGCGGCGGCACAGCGACGCTGTTTTTCAGATGCTAAACAGGGAAGTATGTTTTGCAACTCTTTTATGGTCCAATTAATTCAGGAATAGATTTTGCTGTTGCATGCACTGAAAATGCCAGCAGGGGGGCCGAGTGTTCCTCTCAGGCGTATTGAACTTTCTAGAACTTTCTTCCCTAAAGCCTCGGAGTCAGCCTCAGGCCCAGGGCCCATGACAAATCGTTTAATTAGGGCTCCATCCTTTCCCACTGCTAGACCAAGGTCTACATCATCTCTGTCACTACGGCAACGGGACCTTAAGAGGAATGTGCGTCCCCCAACCCCAAGGATGAAGGGGGAGGGGGTCTTGATTGCTTATCTGAACTAAAGAGGAAATTAAGTGGAAAATAAAATGTACATGATGGTTTTCCACTTTGGTAGTCGATCAGTGAAGATGGATAGCGAGCATGTTTTGGTCCACTGGCTTGATCAGCTTGGCACTCCACTGACTGTTTCCCACTGGCGGTCCACCCTGGGACCACCCAGATTACTGTCCTACATGCAAAATCTGACTAGTTATTAATCTCTATGAACTGATACACCATGAAGTGCTTTTTATAGGTGCTTTTAATTCCGTGTCTTTTTAAGCAGGTCTGTTTGAGCTCTCTTAACAATGCTACGTGGTTTTGGAAGCAGTGTGATGTATGCATGCCGTTTTCAGTGTTATAAGGAGGAGATGCTGTGTGTATGGTTTCTTAGCGAACCGGTCGTTTAATATCGAATGGTTTTGTTGGGAAATAAAGTTTACTGAAAGTGGCTTTAACTTAATTTTTTAACAATTCCTAAACAATAAAGAGCAGTAACTAAATATTTCACTAATTAATTTACAGTAGTTACTTACTTAAAAAATATTTTTAAAAATAATTATTTAATTAATAATAATTAAAATAATAATTCTAATTATATAATAAATTAAAAAATATTTTTTACATTTTTATTATTCACTAAGATTCATAGTTTATTCAAAGTACATATTAAGTACAGAGGAGTTTATAGTAGTTATTAAACAATTTGTAGCAGTAACTGAATAATTTACAGCACATACTCAGTAGTTTACAGTAGTAAGTGAATAATTCCTAACTTTCAGGCGACACTCAATAATGTACAGTAGTTACTGAGTAACTCTTAATAATTACTAAATAACTCTCAGTAGATACTCAGTAATTTACAGTAGCTTCTGAGTATTTTTAGCAGTTACTGAACAATTCTTAATAGGTACTCAATACTTTTTAGCAGTTACTGAATAATTCTTCTTATTTTTTTATTATTATTATCAGATATATCCTATTATTAGGAGATACTTAATATTTTTAGTAGTTACTAAGTAGTTCATAGCATTAACTGAATATCCAGTTGTAGTTGCTAAACGATTAATAGGATTTCCTGAATGATTCGTAGTAGATTCAGTAGGTGCTGTTAGAAAAACCTTTTTTACGACAATAACTAAATACTTCACAGTATTTACTGATTTTAGTAAATACCCAACTCGGTAGATAATTAGATAATTCAGTACACAGTAGTTCATAAATCATTTGTAGTAGTTACTGAGTTATTTAATGTTGAACTTTATTTAATATTTAATTTTGAATTATATTAAATTGTATTATATATATTATTATATATATTATATATAGTAGTTTTTAAATAATTAATACTCGCTACTGAATAATTCTAATCTTGTGGACCAGGCAGATCATAATCAGTGAACTTCAGAAAGTCAGGAAGCCGGTTTCCCGTCATTCATTTCAAGAATTTTGCACTCGTCTCATCTCACCTGGTAAGAAGACGCCATGGCAGAGCGCTGGTTGTTTGTATACGTGTGTTACAGTCTAAATATATATGGCTGCGTATGTTTGCCAACATGTCTGAGGAGCTATACGTAGACTGAGCGTATGTGTGGGTGAACAGCTGTGTGTGGACAGAGCTCGTGCGTCTGTGGCTTCCTCTACAGTGCGGTTTGGGCGGGGAAAGCCTTCAGGCTTCAGATCTTGGCAGGCTTCCGGCAGGCCGTAGTGTTGATAGAATCTCTCTCTCTTTTCCTACACTTGCCTCTTGTCTTTCTTCTCACCAGCCGCCCTCCTGTCTGAGCGATCCACCATGTGGGAACCTCCCTGTCCTGCAGAGCCGTCTTGATGGTTTTATTAGCATAAGAAAGCGCGTTTCGCACCAGGCCTTCGGATGGGCCTCCGCGCCGCTGTCAAAGCGGAGTCTTGTCCGCCTCCTGCTTTGTCGGGTGAGTGATTTCCCTGTCGAATGGGAACGTGTAATATTCTTCCTCAGCCATAAATCACGGCGGAACGCGAGGCACAAAAGGGTGGCTGTATTGTGCTGCTGGCCGATGGCCTGGAGATGACTTTAGCCGCCGGTAGCAGGTCTAACAACAGGATTGATGAAGCTGGTCTCCTGCTGAGAAGGGCAGGCCTAAGGGGTATAATGGGTTAAAAGAACATTAGCAAAATGGCTAATGTGGTGAATCTTGTTGCCATAATAGTAAAAATAAATGAGCTGTCTGTTTTAGAAAAAGGGCTAAATACAAAGAAAAAGAAAAATATAAGATCTATTTTAGACTAAAATCTGTGATGTAAGCATGGACGGGCCTTATCAATATACCTGACTGGCTATATAACGTCATCCTGATATGCGTGCTTCTCATTTTGGCCTGTGCTGTTGTGTGGGAAGCATTCTTTGCCAGCGTCATATGCCTCTGAGATGAGTTCAAAAGCAATTTGAGCAGTTGGGAGAGTTCGTGAGGGGTCTCATCATAGGGCTCCAGGAAGCCCCATACTGCTGATGTTACCATAGCATACTGGATGAATTGTCCGGCATGCCTGGAATGACCCAACAGCCACGATTGCGGATATCCAGGGAGCAGTGATGCCCCTCAATACAGCATTGGCAGACGGCTGCAAGGCGCAGGCCAACACACAGACCAACTCCAGTTAACACCAGATCAACACCGCCCGAAGATATCATCATGCCAAGCTGTTATGGAGTGACTCAGAAAGGCAGCGGGTCATCATCGTCAGAGTCCTGCTTTCGTCTTGGTGGAGACGACCAGTGAATCGATGTGTGGAGGCACCGTGGTCAGCGCCAAGGTGAACATGTTTGTTGTGATAAGTCCAAAAGGCTTGGTGTCCCTCCACCTCCACCCCCTATATCTCCAGAACCTGCGTCAGAATATTCAAGATGCATGGAATAGATTATCACCGGATTAGAAATCTCTACCACTCCAACCAAACAAGTAACAAACTCTGAACACAATCTTACACATAGGCATGTATAATATGATGTATATGAGCAAGTAATAAAATCTAATTCTCATGAACAGAGTTCATGAACAGATATCCGGTTCACTCCAACGATGGAAAACCACGGCAAAACCGGAAGTTGGTCAAAAATAGTAGGCTTATTATTGGCCTGTCTTTAAGGTGACAGAATTGGTGTTGCACAAAAATACAACTGCATGTAGAATGTTCTAGATCTTAGTAATAGCCAGAGGACATTTGTAGGCTTTCATGTTGAATGAGTAATGGAGGCTGCCTCTACAGATAAGCTAACAACCTAATATCTGCCACTTTGGATGCTCATGAGGACTTGCTGCCTTCTACATCTCCTCAGTGGACGAAGTGCCAAAATTCTATTTATGAGGGGAAATATTGTATATATTTAATTGTTTCTTGGCCTAGCTAACATCAGCTAGAGGACCCAGCCTAGTTATGGATGCAGCTGTGTTATCTCAGGCCTCTCAGTAGGGTGGCCACTTTCGTAACCCATAGAGGAGGACATCCCACCCCCAATAGTGTGTGTGGCGGGGGATACTATAATAGAATCAAAATCATAACCTAACCTATATAGCATATATGATGCTTTATTCACCTAACTGGGTGGAATGGATGACAGTCATGAGTCAGACGGAAGCTTACTAACTGAGTAGCGTTTAGAGAGCTTGTAGGCAAGTGACGACATCACATGGTGTTCTTAAACCAATGAAATGCAAAGCATGTCTTTATACATGGATGTGAGCCAATGGCACACATGATATTCTTCCAGAGTCAACTATTTAGTCCAGGTAGACTGATTAGATGCATATATGAAAATTGATTTTGGGAGATCACAGGTATTGCGCTGGATGGAGGACTGGGAGTTGAAAAACCGGACTGTCCAGCCTCAAAACCGGAAGCTTGGCCAAGCTAACTCTCAGACTTATCAATAGTGTCTCAACATAGCAGTGTTTGCCACATGTTCAGGCATTCATGGTTCGATGTAGCAAAGTACAAAAATTGCAGTATTTAAATACAGGCACCTCGAGTAGTGTACCGACTAACCCTGTGCACATAGTTAGCATGCTAGTCTTTCTTTTCCATACAGCTAACAAGCCTTCCTAGCTGTCCGTTGTTACCGGGTATGTTAGCAGTTCCCCTTGGGAATGTTCTGTAGGTGAGAGAAGACAAGAGATCATCAATAATTCACTCACAAATGTTGCTAATGCTAGTGAAAGCTAATAAACACCTGTTAGCATGAGCTCACTGACGTAGCGCTAACAGGCTCCTGCTAGCCGCCATTCATGGCCAGCATCACTAACCAGACCATTTCTTTAGGGTTTTATTGGGGAATGTGTTATAGATAGAGCTGCCTGGAAGGGCACAGGCGTGTGTGGGAATGGATGTGGACACACATTTCCGCCTGACAGATGACTGCTCTTTCTAATGACTTCTCCACATTGCATCTCGGTGCAGTCCTGCATATTTTACCATAATACAGTATCCTGCCTTCACTCGTATACAGTAGAGTCTTCTTGCTGGGCAGTGTTATGATCACTGCTGTGGATATTTATGTCCATATCTTTCACTCTTATGACTGGAACATCATTTAATTTTTTTTTTTTATTATTATTTTTTTTCTATACTGCCGAACTGAGTTGCCTACGTTGGCAGACGCACTCATAGAGACCCTCATATAGTAGGACCTTTCTCTGAATTTGCCTTTGTATGCCAAATTATTGGCTTGATATTTACATAAAGGTAAGCTTTACGTATCATATAGCTTATTGTTATATATCGTTGATATATTGGTTTTCAGGTGCAACAGCATCTACTGTCTCAATTTTCATGGACCAGCTCATGAAATGATCACATGGTCACAATGAACAATATTATTACAATCAATTTTTATTAGTCGTCACATAAAATAAAAAAATAATTATGCAAGAACAACACAGGATGGACTCTTGGATTGTTCGTGTGCTGGCAATGCATTAGGTAAACTAGCTAGCTAGCTAATGCTAGAGTGACAGCTGTTTGAGTGGTTGCACCAAGATGTCTCGTTGCTCTTCTCATTGTAACGGTTGATTACGTGCTCTTGACTATTGCGCATGCGCGCTGAGCTGTAGCTCTCTGCGCGGGACGAAGGAGCTAGTTGTAGCCTAGCCTCCCGTCTGATGCAGCTGCTTCTAAGTGACTCCGGACAGTAATGGTGAGATCTGTGGTTGCTTGGGCCAATAAACACCACTTCTACTTCTAGTATTTTTCTGATTATCATAATTTGAATTTGCTTCACTTCCGGTAAAGGTTCGTCTGTCTGTCTGTCTCTCTGTCTGTCTGTCCTCTGTGTCATGTATATCCGATCAGTCATGATTTCTGGTGTTTGTGTGAGACAGAAGACCCTGCCTTAAATTCACGGCCAGGGTAAAGGGTAAAGCTGACGGAGCTTTAAGAACACAGTTGGCCAAATGCACCATGTGCAAGTCTTGCCAAACAAACGTGACTCATGCATGCAGCTCGAGCCATTGTTGTTTCTTTTTATAAAGTATATTTGACTCTATAACTGCTCAAATTTTGGCTAAAAAAAAATCTAATTTTTTAAATAACGTTCTTAATTACTGATAATAAAAAAAATAATAAATTCCAAAAAATAAATAAGGTCCACCCCTAGAATAGCCAAAGCATGTCAGATATGGATTGCACTACCCTTTAATTATGCTAACCATATATTAGCAATCCATGTTGCATGCAGCTTTGATTATTTGTGAATTGCGTCTTCTAAACGTCAAACTGCACTTTCAACTCACAACCTGTTGCGTGAAAGTTTCAGCATGCCCAGATTATCCCGTGTTTGTACTCCCAAAGCTCCATCTGCCTTACCTTGACTTTGTAAGTTTAACATTAGCTCCAGATCTTAGCTTCACGTTTCCCAGGCCTTATCACAGCACCACAGAGCCAGGCTGAGACAGTTTACCCGAACCCATCGTCTGTCCTGAAGGTGCTGGAGCAGATCGGCACATTGACCACGGAGAGCTAAATAGATCAGCAGGAGGAGAAAACAGGCTGGCTTTGAGCCAGAGCTCTCCATGCATCCACTTCACTGCCAAATAATTCAGCATATGTTTCCCGTTCGTCTTGTTTTCTGTTCTGAAGATTCGTTCTACATTCTGGCGCAGTCGTCTCCGCTGTAGCTTGGGGCGACTGTTAAGTGCTGCTCTGATTTAGAACTGACAAAGCGATGGTTTTCTTAAACGTCAAATTTAGACTATTTTCCACTTACCCCACACGCTATTCAGCCGAAGCATGGTTAGTGTCTGAAGTCAAAGCAAACTCAAATAGACTTGTGGATTTGGAATGATACACTGTCATCTATAAAAACGGACAAATGTGTATTCCACAGCGAAATACAGCGGTAGATATATTTCAACTTAAACTTGGTCATCAGTTTTTATTAATAAGACGAATTAGCGGATAATGCTATAGTGCTATATAACTGATGTGGTAGAAACCTCAGGTTGGTAAGTATGATAATTTATATATCGTTGCTGTCCAAAGAAAAACGGGTATCTCCAAAATGTCAACTTTACAGGAGAGGCCAAAAAACTAATTTTATTTGAATGCAAGTCAATGGAACCAGACGTCTTACCAATCAGTTTTGAGCCATTTCTGTCGTTCCATTCTTCATGAAATTCCCACACAGTGTGAACAGCGGCTCATGTGATCAAATGAGACAAAAGCAAAAATCAACAAAAATGGAGATGGATAAATGTTTTTCTTTGGACAGCGACGATATGGACATTCTTTAAGATCCATTTCGGCTCAGATCAGTTCAGCCTTGTCCTGGGAATAGAGCAAACAGGTCAGCTCAGGATCTATGAGTTTTATTACTCTCTGTCCAGAGATTCCACCTCAGTAACTATGACCTTTCTGTAAGGGGCGCCCGCGGCGTGGTCCTCCCACCACCAGAGGGCGGCCATGCTCTGCCACTCGCAGTAATCAGGGTGATTGAGAACACCTGGTTACTGGCCTTATAAGAACTGCCCACTGTTCAGACGGTGTGGAGTCTTAGACAAGACAAGACAAGACAAGACAAGACAAGACAAGACAAGACAAGACAAGACAAGACAAGACAAGACAAGACAAGACAAGACAAGACAAGACAAGACAAGACAAGACAAGACAAGACAAGACAAGACAAGACAAGGCAAGGCAAGGCAAGACAAGACAAGACAAGACAAGACACTCACCAGCCACCAACCAGCCACCTCTCCCTCGAGGCTGCTCTCAGTTTCTTTTCCTTTGTTTTGTTTGAGAAAATTTATTTTAGTTTTAAGGCTCAGAGAATACTCTCCTTTCCTGAGTATCTTCCTTTTTAATTTCACGATACAAACTGAGTGCCCGCAGTTTGATCACCCTCTTTCTCTCTTTGTTTGTTTTCAGAGCCTTTGTTCTCGTTTTCCCGCCGTTTCTTTGCCCTTTGTTTATATTAAAGCTCTGCCGGCTCCGCTTCTGCATCCGTGGTGGTGTATCGGTTAGCGCGTTCACCTCCGGCGCTTAAGAACGCCGGTTCAAATCCCGGTCCTTGTGTGTCTGATTTATTTTCACTGGGTAACATCTGCATTTGAGTCCACCCTGGTGGAGGTTTCCATCAGGCGTGAAATAAATAAACGAGACAACAATCCAGAGAGACTTCTCTCCTTATAAGGATTGTTGCCCCGTTACATTTTCAAGGATGGTGGTATGCATCACCACAGTGCTGGAAATCCCACCAATAACATGCTGATAGTGGCTGTGATTGAAATAGCATACTGCACCAGTATGTACTCTACTGTATGATGTACAGTGTAAACTCAGTATATGGAAAGGGCTGTGTACTGTACTACATGAAAGGGGTGTGACTAGACTGCCAACATCAGGTACTGCCAATCATCAGGTCAGCTACCCCACCCGATTCCTGCCAAATCAGAAACTGCATAAGGGTTTTAATCAGCCCCAAGACCCACCCGATTTTCCTTCCTGCAAAAACTAATTAAGGAAATGTTGCATAAGATGGTTTTATTATGCTAGCATGCTAATCATTTGCGAAACCAGGTTTGTGTTAAGCACTGTTAAACCGAAAATTCAGTCATGAATTTGCTGCCCAACAAGAGAAAACACACTGGCCATTAGGGAAAACTGGTCAAATCAGACTCTGTTTAGCAGTCAGACTCCATGTTCACCTTAATGTCAGAAAATAATAGGAGGTGCCCTTTTCTATTACCCGGCCATGTTATTACATTAGTAAGATGTGGATTCAAGCAACTGTTATTCCTGAAACTCTGCCGATTTATTCTGGAATTATTACTTGGCAGATCTGCAGAAACTACAGGCTTGGCAGGTGTGTAGTGGTTATTAAAATCTCAGATCTCAGTGACTCAAATTACAGCACATCCCCCCTGTGATACCAATCCAGCTCAAACAGGACTTTAGGGTTATACACAAATATGGACGAAAGTACAGAAAAGAAAATCAGGCTTCCATTTTTTGTGCTAATACTGCTTTTAGCTGTATTGGTATTTATGTTTATAGATAACTGTACAGTGCCATCCATCACTCTTAAACATCAGCAGGGTGTGTGTTTGCTAGTTATATATGGATTTCCAGTTTCATAAACTTGGCCTAGGTCTAGGTCATGGAAATGGCCATGGGAGAAGAGTGACGCTTTGCATCAGTGATAATGTGTGCCATTGTTTATTTATAAAAATATGAAATATTTACTCCCTGCTATGTGCTTGGATGATCATCAGGGCGCTTGGGAGGATATCAAAGTGTAGCTCATGTGTGGGAAACACAGCCCCGTGTCACATGGTGCTTTAGTCATCTATACTCCAGGACATACTCAAAGAGGGAGGGATGTCCCAACCTGCTCATTTGTGTGTCTGGTGGTGCATGAGTTGTGGAGACAGGTTTCGGCTCTGGGTGCTTATCTCCAGGCCTAGTGTGGAGTGTGCGGTATGAGACATACAGTAGAGAACAATGAAGATTGGTTTTAACCAGCCAGGCCCTCTTTCTATCCCAGTTCCTTGTCCAGGGAAAGAGAGAGAGAGGGTGTGAGAGAGTAGTTAGTCGTATTGATCATGCAGTATTATTAATAGCCTTTGTTTCTGATATATATAGTTAATATAGGGTATGTAAGTGTATAGCTAGAAGTTTCCATCACAAAAACAGGCTGTTTTAGTCAGT
Source organism: Prochilodus magdalenae (assembly GCA_024036415.1). NCBI lineage: Eukaryota > Metazoa > Chordata > Actinopteri > Characiformes > Prochilodontidae > Prochilodus > Prochilodus magdalenae. The sequence continues at coordinate 143,712 of JAMWET010003117.1, forward strand.
GTCCAAAGAAAACAAGTCTCCAGTATGGTAACTTTGCAGGAGATGGGAAAAACTTCTCATTTTCAGTGTACGTTAATGTAAAGAGATTTCATACAAAGCCTTTTAAAAGCCTTTCTCCTTGTCCAGTGATTGAAAGAAATGTTTGACATATTGAAAATGAAACCTGGTACATTTTAATTTGGCAGAAAACTAAAACTTGCACAAAAAATTATGATACTTAAAAAAAAAAAAAAAAATGTAGGAATGTGATGGTTTTTTTTTGTGTATATGGACTGTAGGGACTGGGATATGAACTGCTAGAATATGTTCAGTGCCGCAGATTGTAGATTAGAGTTACAAAGAGCTTCATGCAATACAATACAAATATGAAAATTAAAAGAAAGAAACAATAGAAGAATTAAAGGAATGTATATTTTTTCCTTATATCCTAAAACACACTAAAAGAAATGGTATAAAAAAGGCACAGATATTTAAAGAAGAGAATTAGCTGATATATCCTCCGGTCAGTTCTGTTCTAATAGGATAGATCACTAGACTGCGACCTCATTCATCTATTTAATGATTCTTAATGCTGTATCTGCTGCTGGACAAATTCCGACAGTTGTACACACTGACATAAAAGTTACTGAGATGTTTTACGTTGTTTTGTGTAAATAGTTTCCATTACTATTGTTATCTAGAGCCTTCTGCGGGACTAGCCGAATGAGCTCGGTTGATTTTTGAACAAGGACCTTTGTAGTGGCGTCATATCCTGCATGGGTGTGCTTCCATAGACTGCGAATCAAACCCTGCTGATTCATGTGTGGTGCTGTATTGTTCTACTATGCTATGCAATAATATATACATTTCTCCCATATATTGGCAAGAAATGCGCTGGCTGATTATGTCAGCAAGCAATTATATGCTGGTGTGACGGTCCATCGCATTGCTTTCCCACTGAACTGACTAGCCATTGAAATCAAAGGCCTCCGTGGTTAGACTTGGAAGATTAGCCGTTGGCTTTCCATTGACCCCACTAGCTGTTCCATGCATTGCTCTGCCATTGAACTAGCCAGAGTAGCTTTGAATTTGACCATTGCATTTCTTTGCTGTTGATCTGACTAGCCATTGAAGTTGATGGCTACACTGGCTAGCCTGTGTGGATTTGGCTATTGAGTTGGCCAGCAATTGAAGCTGACAGATGCATTACTTTGCCATTGAACTGACTAGCCGTTAAAATTGATAGCCCCACTGGCTTTAAATTTGACCAGGGCATTGCTTTGCCATTAAATTGAATAGCCATTGAAGTGCATGGGCACAGTGACTAGCCTATGCAGTTTAGCTTAGTCTAGCCATTGAGTTGGCTAGAAAGATGAAGCTGACAGATGCATCGTTTTACTGATTGGCCATTGAAGTTGAAGGCCTCATTCACTAATCACTGCAGATTAGTGCTTGGCTAGCCATTGAGCTGGCTAGCGGTCAATGCTTTGCCATTGAACTAATTAGTCACTGGAGTTGACAGCCATATTCGTTAGCCTCGGTGGATTAGCCAGTAATTCAATAGAAGGTGACGTCAACAACCGCATTGGCCAGCCTGTGTGGATTAACTAGCCATTGCACTCACACAGCTGCATTGTCCTGTATGAATCTGAGAAGTCACTTGTCTCTTGGGTCCTGAATTCTCTCAGCACAATCTGCAGTGAAACCTAAATCACCTCTGTCAGGATTCGCCATAATGTCATGGTGAGGCTACACTAACCCAAAGCCTGAACTAATGCCAAACCAAAATATGGGGCTAACGCTAACCCAGAGTCTAACCCACAGCCTAACCTTAACTCTCCCAGACAGCAGCGTGGATATCACAGCCCTGGGAGGTTTGGCCTTATCTCTGAACCCAGGTGACCTCAGTGTTTTTCTGAGTGTCCCAAGAAAGAAATTCAGTGAGGTGACCTCACTGTTTAAAGTTTAACTTCATTCTTCGCTCTCTGCGTAGAATTAGGAAATCGGACAGCTGTTCAGCCTTCATAAGGATATAACTGTATGAGGAACTGGAAGAATGCCGGGACGACTGAGCGTGTGTTAAGTTTGTATCCTCAAGAAATTCATTTTTGTGGTGACCACCAACACTGGACCCTCTCAGCTTTAGCAGTTTTGGTTTGTAAGCTGTTTGCATTCCCATGGATCAGTGAAAAACAGGAAGAAGAATTAGCTTCATAGGTTCTAGATAACCTATATCAATCTTGTAGCTATTATAGTATCAGCTCCTGGACGTATGGCCTAAAATCACATCTTTGAACATGAGTTTCATATTCATCTTTTCTCGGCAACAAGCTCTGGTCCTGGTTAGCTATTCCAACCTATCCAATTGGAATTCAGCTTAGGTGACTGGCTCTGGAAGCCGTTTCCATTTACAGTAGGGTACCGCTCCTGGAGATCATTGTGAAGAACTGGGGGTGTGTGGAGATGGAGATGGAAATGAAAAAATGGAGAGCTGACAGCGTGAGTCCGTCTGCAGTTTTATTCAGTGCTAATGATCTACTCTATCTCCTGCCCTAGAGACTTGATTGACAGATGAGGTCCCAGCAGTCTCTGTCCTGCCGTGTTTCGTGTTCCCCGGTTTTAATTTCCTGTCCTTGTCAGCCTGATGTGTTATCACAAGCTAGCAGAGACAGATGTCCCCCATGATTCCTCTGTTCATCTGCTTCTGCCCTGTTGTGCTTCGAGTGTTCCTCTGCGTATCATAGGCCAGGTCTCTGCTACCTGCCGGCTGATATGACAAGTGTTGACGGTACAGTGGAGAGTTTCACACCTTTGCATAAGACTGATGTAAAAACAATAAGGGCATTAAAAGGCATCGGAGTATCACGATTCACTGACCACAAGGTGAGGATTCAACTGTTGATTTTTGGAAAGTTAGAGTAGAAGTTATTTTTTGTGCTAACTTTCAGCCAGTAAAAATTTCCAAAATACTCCATTCACAATTGGTAAACTGTCTAGTGTCCAGGAGGTCAGATGTACAGGACATACAGTAAACTGTCAACAGGCAAGCACCTTTCATTCACAAGGGCAATTCAAAGTGCTTTACATAAAAGGGAGAAAATACATAGAAATAAAAACAAAATAGAATCAAAATAAATCATAAAGTGCTAATAATTAAAATCATTAGATAAAATATAAATAAGTCAGTATAAGAATGAGGAAGTAGAAGTGCTGTTACAGGAGAATGACAGTGTTTTAGACTGAGCTGAAAGCCGGATCAAACAGGAATGTTCTCAGTCTGGATTTAAAACTATGTACCGTCGGGGCTTTTCTAATACCTTCTGTCAGCTGATTCCATTTAACAGCTGCATAGTAACTAAACGCTGCCCCTCCTTGTTTCGTCTTTACCTTAGGCAGGACTAACTGACCTGCTCCTAACGATCTGAGAGCTCTGCTCGGCTCATACTTTCCATACTCTGCAGGAGTGCAGAAAATACGGTAAAGTGTCTAGAGTGTCCAGGAGTGCAGATGTCCAGGATATACTGTAAAGGGTCTAGAGTGTCCAGGAGTGCAGATGTACAGGATATACGGTAAAGGGTCTAGAGCGTCCAGGAGTGTAGATGTACAGGATATACGGTAAAGGGTCTAGAGCGTCCAGGAGTGCAGATGTCCAGGATATACTGTAAAGGGTCTAGAGCGTCCAGGAGTGCAGATGTACAGGATATACAGTAAAGGGTCTAGAGTGTCCAGGAGTGCAGATGTACAGGATATACAGTAAAGGGTCTAGAGTGTCCAGGAGTGCAGATGTCCAGGATATACTGTAAAGGGTCTAGAGCGTCCAGGAGTGCAGATGTCCAGGATATACGGTAAAGGGTCTAGAGCGTCCAGGAGTGCAGATGTCCAGGATATACTGTAAAGGGTCTAGAGCGTCCAGGAGTCCAGATGTCCAGGATATACGGTAAAGGGTCTAGAGTCTCCAGGAGCGCAGATGTACAGGATATATACGGTAAAGGGTCTAGAGCGTCCAGGAGTGCAGATGTCCAGGATATACTGTAAAGGGTCTAGAGCGTCCAGGAGTGCAGATGTCCAGGATATACGGTAAAGGGTCTAGAGCGTCCAGGAGTGCAGATGTACAGGATATATACGGTAAAGGGTCTAGAGCGTCCAGGAGTGTAGATGTACAGGATATATACGGTAAAGGGTCTAGAGCGTCCAGGAGTGCAGATGTCCAGGTTATACAGTAAAGGGTCTAGTGGGTTCAGGAGTGTAGATGTACTTTACTGTATATCCAGTACATCTGCACTCCTGGACACGGCTAGGTGAAGGGCAGAGGACATATTTTGATCATATTGTATTGATTATATTTGATTACATTTGTTTGAAATTGCTGGGATCACAGTTGGCTGGTCGTCTTGGTTTTTGCTAACCACAAAGACAACAGAGACTGGTCGAGTGAGTTCATGTGACCATTGCAAAAAATCTAACGGGGTGTATAAAACAACCGGTGCCCAAAAATTAGAAGTGTTTTTAATCCTCTAGTTTTAATAATGTATCTCTTTTACTGCTGCTAATTAATACCCTGATAATCCTGTTCTATGTATTACATGAGTACCACATTTAATTGTGGAGAAATTTGAGATCCTGTGTTCATATTCAGTATAATCCTTCTAAATCAAATTTCTATCCTTAAGAACTTTCCATATCCACAGCTGGAGCTTCTACAGGAGCACAGCCACTTATAAAAGTCTAGTTTTAGGTTTATTTCTTGCTCTACAAAGGTCTTCTATTCCTCTATTCTATTCTGCATGTGTTCAGGTTCCGATCACAGGGTTTGAATTCTTCAAAGAAGAATGTTGCTAAGACACTGGCTGAGAAAATAGCTTCACCAGAGCGACATGAAAGCACCAAAACAAAGAAAGCTGACCTTGGGGAGATCAAGAGGTTGCAGTCACTCTATGGGGTGTGGGGTGCAGTTATATGGCGCCCTCTGCAGGCTGAACAAACTAGTGCAGAACGTCTGCAAAACCTACAGCAGTGTTTGTCCTCAGGTTTTGAGATCCATCATCCCAGGACTATGTATTTAGTTCCTGACTGCTAGGAATGGATCAAGACGTTGGACCATGTAGGGGGTTTTGCGAAGACTGGACAGCAAAACCTTGGACCAGGAGGTTTTAGAAACAGAGTGGAGGAAGCAGTGCTGCCCAGTGCAGAATGGAGAAGCTGATCTGATCTTGGTCCTATGAATAGTGTTGTCAAGACGATTAGAGTGAAGACTGAGATCATTTGCCTTGATGTTCTGCACCAAACAGTATCTCACAAAAGTGAGTACATCCCTCACAGTTTTTTAAATATTTTATTATCTTTTATTATTTTTATTATATCTTTTCATGGGACAGAACTGAATATATGCCACTTTGATTCAATGTAAAGTAGTCAGTGTACAGCTTGTATGAATTTGCTGTGCCTTCAAAATAACTCAACACCCATCCATTAACCATCTAACCCGTAACATGTCTAAACCACCGGCAACGAAAGTGAGTACACCCCTCAGTGAAAATGTCCAAATTGAGCCCAAAGTGTCAAAACTTTGTGTGGCCACCATTATTTTCCAGAACGGCCTTAACTCTCCTGGGCATGGAGTTCACTAGAGCTTCACAGGTTGCCACTGGAGTCCTCTTCCACCCCTTCAAGATGACATCACAGAGCTGGTGGATGTCAGAGACATATGCTCAAGGTCTGGAGACATGCTGGGCCAGTCCAGAACCTTCACCCTCAGTTTCTTTAGCAAGGCAGTGGTGGTCTTGGAGGTGTGTTTGGGGTCATTATCATGTTGGAATTTTGTAGCCCAGATTCCGAAGGGAGCCATGCTGTTGCAATACGTGCAGAAAAACCTTCCCTGAGAAAGACGTCATCTGGATGGCAGTCAGCATTAGGGTGCCTTTACCCATTTGCAAGTCACCCATGCCATGTGCACTTATACAACCTCATACTATGGGTGCTGGTTTTTGAACTGAATACATGCTAGATGGTTCATCTCCTCTTTAGATAGAAGGACGTGGTCTTCATTATTTCCAAAAAGCATTATACATTTTTTACCACATGACATTTTTCTACTTCCTCGGTCCATTAAAAATGAGTTTGGGCCCAGAGAAGGCCGGCTGCGTTTCTCGCTCTGTTATATATGGCTTCTTTTTTGATCTGTAGAACAAACAGCGTTCACAGGGGATGGTTTTGTTGATGCTGAAATTAATTTACTCTGCCATCTCCTTATCACAGATCATTCATTGTCTTGTTTTGTACATGTTGTTTCTCTGTGCCTTTAAAGCCTGTGTATTAAAAGCGAGCAGCTAGTGGGTGGGGTTACTGGCCGCTGTGTGGTTAGCTGCAGGTTTAGCTAATGGAAGGTTTAATTTAGGGACATTGTGAGTGCACAGTGTGCTTGCATTTATGCTGCCCCTGCACACGGATGTACGTCTGGCGTATAGTATGCTTTGGAATCTTGAAAGGATTTGATTGGTTGTTATTCACTGAGGTCTATTCGAAACCATCACTGGCTGATTTGATTTCTAATATAATCCGGTCTGAGTTAACCTTTAACATTATGCTTCTGCCTGTTTGCAGGTATGGAATGAACTGTCTGATCCAGTTTGAGGATTTCGCCAACGTCAACGCCTTCCGCCTGCTGAGCAAATACCGCAATAAATATCTCACCTTCAACGATGACATTCAAGGTACTGGCTCCAAATGTGAACCTACACTAACAGGGGCGCGTACCTGCTCCGGTGCTGCACAGTGTGTCATATATTAATAAGGTGCCTTTATTGTCACTGCACAGTGTACAACAAAACTGACGAAACTGAGCAGCAATCCAACAGCACTTTACACACAAAATAATTAAACATAGGGCTAAAATATAAAGTGGAGAACTGAGAGAGAGAGAGAAAAAAAAAAAAACAATAATGTGTCTGTGTGTGTATATGTGTGTATACACATTGCATAAAAACATTTAAATATAATCAATGACTATAAAAACTGACAATAGACAGGTGAGGTAGCGGTTAGTTATTGCACATTATAGAGTTATAATTATTGCACATCAAGAATTTTTTTTCCCATAAAAGAATTTATATTGCACACTCAAGGACAGTGCAGTGAGTGATAAATAGAACAGGGGTGGAGTGGAACACTGGAACAGTATACAGTGCTCTGTTTTACCCCAGAGCCATACGGGGACTGAACACTTCCAAACACACACACTCACTCTGACAAGGACTCTTATCAAGAACACTGTGCCAGTGAAGTGTTGAGGTAGTGTTCAGTTCACCTCTGCTGAGCACAGTGTTCTTGATGAGAGTCCTTGTCAGTGTGTGTGTGTGTGTGTGTTTGGAAATGTTCAGTCCCCGTACGGCTCTGGGGTAAAAACTGTTTCTGAGTCTGTTTGTCCGGGATGTGATGGAGCTAAAGCGTTCAGCAGATTTATTCATAAATCTTTACACTGGCCGCTACAGTATGTACTGTATGTGTATATACACTGTATATGTCCCTGCTGAGCACACCAATCCCACGACTTCATCAGAAAAGGCTCGATCTGATACTAAAGTGTTTCTGTGATGTCACATCCTGTCCTGTCTTCTCCTGTTTGTCTCTTTTATTTTTTTTATTTTTTTATTTTTTCTCTCTCTCTCTCTTTTTGGTCACTTCCATGCCTTCTGTTGTCCTGTGCCATCTGCTTCTGTTTGTTTTGGGTTATAGCTCCTCCGCCCTATTATTATGCCCCTCGCCTGTCCCTAGTTTGTATCTCCGCCCCTTCCCGGTGTTCCTGGTTAGCCCTCGTGTGTTTGTACTCCCTGTTTTTGCCTTGGTGCTGGCTTGGTGATTGGTCTTCCTGTGCCTGGTCTTGGCACTTGCGCATGCCTCCTGCCTCCTCATCTCTCCACAGCCCATGCTCCTTCTGTGGAGGATTTAGATCAACAGCATGTGGAAGTTATAACATTTAAAAATGATGTTAAAGTATGGAACATCATACCCACCCTCCTTCCTCCTCCCTGACCTGATGTCCGTAACATATGTTATGTCCCATGATGTCCCAAAATCAATATCTGTCACATCTGCAATCACATCCACTAATTAACTTATGTGGCACATGCCGGATTAGATCTAGTCATACAGGAACGTCGTTCCAGAAGTTTTATTGAAATGACTTTATTCATTTTGATTCACCTCTCACGGTTTCCCCTAAAACCCTCATGTAATTACAATAAAGTCATTTTCATGTTGATAATGAGATTCACGCCGTGCTCTCCACCCGAACCATGCAGGTAGGATTGGAACCTGAGAGAGCCACCAGCATTAGCAGTAGCTCTATTCATTTTAAATGGATTTGCTCAGTGGTCCTTGTACCCCCCCGGACCATCTTTTCTTCAGAGTGGCTTCCAGCACCAAATTTTAAATGACTACACCTCCATTATTACCAGATAATGAAATAACACAGTTTTGGTCGTTTGCATTTACCTGTCTTTGGAAGATGGCATGCTTGATCATTGGTGGCGCTGCTACTATTTATGGCCAGGAGTCTATAGAAACGTGATTAGCCTTTCTCTCTGTCTGGGCCGAGGGGCTTTACCTTTCCACCCATCACTCAGCATGATGCTAATCAGAGTGGCCACCTGCTGCATCTGCAGTTAGCGGTGTTCTCTAAGTGCCCAGTGCCTGATTGAAAAGATGTGGTGAAAGCTTTGACTTGAAGGAAGCACTTGCTACCTCTCCACCCGCCTCAAAGCACTAGTGTTATTGTGTAATGGAGAGACCATGGACCATGTAGCTGATGGCCATTGGCCGTAACTAAAGTTGGGCGACAAACTGGGTAGAAATATTAAAAGGATGATTTTGAATAAAGGTTGGTCACTAGTGCTTTGTGGTTACACCTGACCAGCCCAGCTGTCCACCGGCCCAAACCACTTTTACACATCTAGTCGTACTCACGTATACCTTTCTCCCTGTAGGTACGGCGTCGGTGGCCGTGGCTGGCCTGCTGGCTGCTCTTCGCATTACCAAGAGCAAGATGTCCGACCATACCATCGTCTTCCAGGGTGCGGGAGAGGTGAGCGAACATGCTTTGCTTCAATCTTTTATAGCGTAGGTGTTTCAGAAGTCGTATTTATGAAGTAACAAGTTAACAAAGATAATCAATCAATCAATCAATCAATCAATGTTTATTTGTATAGCGCTTTTTACAACCAACGTTGTCTCAAAGCAGCTTCACAGAAAGTCAGTTTGTTATAAAAAGAAAAACACAGTTAATGTACAGACATGGCGGGGGGCGGGGGGGCACTGTCAGATCATTATATATGCAAAACCCACTTTACATATCAAAGGAGACACTTTGACGACCATGAAGATGAGTGCCACAGCTAAATATACCCTGAAGCGTTGGCAATCATCACTTAACTAAAAGGAAAGATTTGAAAATGAACTCACATCTCAGACATTCGACAGACCGTCAACACAGCAAATGAAGACGGTACCCTCGCACAGTAGAACGGCCTTAGGGGCTCAGAGGGGCTATCAGGCAGGATGAAACCGCTCAGTCTGGGAGCTGTTGTTTAGTCCTTTTGCTGTACATAACAGAAATGTGTTGAGCTCAGTCCAAGCACTCTCTAGATACTGTGCTGGCTGTTTGGCCAATTTGTCAGACGCTTCAAAGTAAAGCTGCAGGAAAACTGGAAGGTGTGTTTTACTTCACACAGTTTGATGTGAAGCTGATGTGCATAAAATCCCAGTGAACGGTCTCGGACTCTGTCAGTGTGTGAGACACACACACACACACACACACACACACACACACACACACATACATACATACATACAAACATACATACATACATACATACATACACACACACACACACACACACACACACACATACATACATACATACATACATACATACACACACATACATACACACACATACATACATACATACATACATACATACATACACACACACACACACACACACACACACACACACACACACACACACTGTTTTTCCCTGTGTGTGTGTGCAGCTACATGCCAGCTTATGCTTTAACTCTGAACATTGGCATACAATGTAAATGACTACAGAGATTAAGAGAAGATAAAAATCCTTTATTGATCCCACAGTGGGGAAATTTACAATGTAACAGCAGCGCAGAGGAAAGAGTGTCAGGAAATACAAATAATACAAATAATATTTTATTACAAATAATAAATAAGATCTATATATACAGAAAGTACAGAAAATAGGAATAAATGTAAAAAAGTATAGTGTAGAAAAGACTAGTGTAGAAATAGACTAGTGTAGAGAGAGGCTTCTGAAGGCAGTGGTATTCTGTTGTTCTGCTATGACATTTCCCCTACTGGTTGATTTTAGCCATGACGTTCTCCTATTAACCGATGTTTAGCTGGGACATTCTGCTTATGGCAGGTTTTCATACTGGTGGATTTGACGTGGTGGTGACATTCCTCTGTTGTTGATTTTTAACCGTGCTATTCTCCTATTGATTGATTTTTAGCGGTGCTCTAACAGAGCAAAAATTGTATCACATGACACAAACAGTTACATTCAATTTACATTCCGTAATTGAGTCTGCATTTCTGACTGGTTTTCTGTTTACTTGGATGCCAAAAAGACAAAGTGGACACATGAAAAGAGAAATCACTGAGCCCCCCGTATAAACACCCCTGTGTGGACTGAAAGATCGTTTCACCGTTATGTCTCGCCTTTGATTTCCTAATGGCTGTGCTTACGTGGACACGGAGGAGCAACAGGAGAGTCAGTCATGTGATGAGTCACTCATAATAACGTCCTGTCGAACAATCAGGTTTAATTTCTTTGACTTGAATGTAATTAGAAGAGCTCTGAATCAGAATAGTGAATGACTCATGTGCCTGGCACGTTTTCCATACACCGTACAGCGTTCAGTAACCTCTACTATTCTCTTGCATACTTGTCACAGTCTTGAGGACTGTGAATAATAATAATAATAATAATAATAATAATAATAGTGATAGTAATATTAGTACATTATTATTATTACTTATTAAAAATAATGTTTCATTTTTATATGGTCATTACATCTTTATATATATTACAACTAGACTCACAAATTTAGAAACTAGTCTTATTAATAATTATTAGAAATTATTATTTGAATCAATATCCTAATTTCATGTCGTCCATCTCTGCTGGTGAGTCCGCTCCTCCTGGGAACTACATTCTCCAGAATCCTCTAGCGGATGACCTCACCACCATGTGTCCTCCGTCACCTGACTATCAGCTACACCTGTTAACCACCGCTGTATCTATACCGCTCCGCGTGCCGCGCCTCCCTGCCAGGTTTTGGAATTGTTCCGTTACATTTCTGAGCCATTCTACCGTTTCTGCCTACTCGTGCTTGACCTGTTTGACCTTTTGATCCTGCCTAGCCCTTTTGGCTTGTCGTTGAGCTTTTCGTTTCTGACCCTGCCTGTTTCTTCGACTACTCCTCCGGGTTTTTACCCTGATTTACACTCTGCGTGCGTCGGTTCTGTCATCCGGGCCTGACATCTAAGACATGCACAACTGCCAGAAGCGTGAATAACAGCTGGGACTGAACTGGGCATGGACTGGACAAGTTTCTGGATATAGGCCACATCAGTGTTCAGCCACTCCTCCATTAAAGAATTGGTCAGTTGGTCCAGATGTGCTGGATGCCTTTCCTGGCACACTTCCGAGGAGAATGTAGACTGGGATTATGATCATATATTACCAGTAAGACCAGGTTTGGTCTGGCTTGGGTTCAGGGCTACAGTTCCAAAACTCCAAGAATCTTCCCCATGATACCTGCATACCTGCTGTACCTGTTCATCCTTTAAACCTCTATTAGGAGCTTCTTATTTATTGGGCACTGGGGTTGGCTGGCTGTTTTCCCTACTGGCCATACATTAGGAAACTATCAGCACATGGAAGCCTCTGACACACTGAATGTCAAAACTTTTGAGGGACACTGTTCCCCTGACTTTACACACTCATGCTTGTACAAGTACAAATGACTACACCCAAAGGGAATCAACAGACAGGAATGAAACTTGGTGGGTAGGTTTGACGTTGTGAGGCATGCAAATGACTCGAGTTTCACACTCAGCGACACATGACAGACCATAATCATGGACCTGACTTACCCAACAGCCACGACTGTGGATATACAACAAGCAGTGATGTCCTCCATGAGTCAGTGCCTTTAACACCACGTCACCGTCACCAAAGACTGCAGTGGTGTCGGCCAGACTGTCATGGAGTGACTCAGAATGGCAGCGGGTCACCAAGGAATCCATGTATGGAGGCACCATATCATATATCATCATCATCATCATCATCATTTGTTTTCCCTGATAACCTTTATCTTCCTTCACAACAGCACCGCAACCCCACACCTCCATCTAAGCCCCGTTATGTGTTCTGTATTCAGGCTGCTATGGGTATAGCTGAGCTGATAGTCATGGCGATGGAGAAAGAAGGCACCCCGCACGCCGAGTGTTCGAGGAAGATCTGGATGGTCGATTCCAAAGGACTGATCGTTAAGGTAAATTCATCTACCGCCGCCACATTGTGGTAACGGCACCCAACAAAAATCTGGATCCGCCTGATTTGAATTTTTTTTTAAGAATTCAAAAATGACAAATGTGAAATATACTGTGGACCTTTTAGGGCCGTGATCACCTGACCACTGAGAAAGAGCGGTTTGCCCATGAGCATGCTCAGATGAAGAAGCTGGAGGACGTGGTTCGGGAGCTGAAGCCCACTGCCATCATTGGTAATGAGATGAAACACACACACACACAGACGCACACACACACACACACACACACACACACACAATTTATTTATTTATCCAACATTTTTTCATAAATGAGAAAGTGGTTCATAGTCACAGACACACTGTGTAGTTCCATGAATAACAATAACAGGAAAACTCCCTAAAGCTTTAGAGTCATTTTCGGAAACATGCGGAAGAACATTTCGTAACAGGTTGTGCTACCCTCAGCAGAACGATGTGTGATGTTCGGTAGCTCTCGTCTCTTATTTATTCGCAGTAAGACGAATGAGAGACATGGATATGACTGAAACCACACCACTGTAAACATCCCTGAGGGAATGGTGTGTAGTAACTCCCAAGTTATGGAATTCTCTTCCCCAGTCTATTTGGGATGCATCTTCTCTGCCCTTATTTAAGTCATGCGTGTTTTCGCCGTGTTGGCAGTGTTCTTGAATCCACTTGAATGCTACACCTGGAATGTTGCTCTGTTATGAATTGTGTAATTTCTGTTTATTATGTTTTGATTAAAAGTGACCTTGAGTATGGGCATAGAGCTATGTAAATAAAACTGATGATGATGATGACGACCACCACCACCACCTCACTTCCTGTTCTGGGTTTCAGGGGTGGCCGCCATTGCAGGTGCTTTCACTGACCAGATCATCAGAGACATGGCCAGTTTCAATGAGCGCCCAATCATCTTTGCCCTCAGCAATCCCACAAGCAAGGCTGAGTGCACCGCCGAGCAGTGCTACACCCTTACAGAGGTAACGCTACAGGGATTCGGTTTTGTAGTGGACCAGCCAGGATGTGTTTGGAGTCATGCCAAAATTGCTAACAACCACTGGGAAGTCACACAAATCTCCCAAATCAATTTTTGTAAAAGAACGTCTTCCCAGACCTTCTCTCAGCTCACACCACTTCTAGTTCTTCATTAAGGAGGGACTGGTTAGCATGCTGTAGCCACAGTATGACTAAGAGTGTGTGACTAACCGATCAGCTAGCCTCTCAGACCCCCTCAGATGCAGGAGAGTCAGTATGGACCTGCTTCCTGAATCCACTGCTGGTGAAATTATTATACAGGAAGTCATTTGAACGGAGAACTGGTCGTTTGAAAGAGGACCAGGATGTAGTATGAGAGATGTTTTTGAAGGTGTATTATTACAGAAACTGTTTGTTGGGCTGTTTGAGTGACTTGAGTGACATCTTGGCTTTTTGACGACATCTGTGGCAGGTGGAAAACTCATTTGAGATGGCTTACTAAAAGCACAAACTTTACCTACAGGGAGAAATTCAAAGCCTGTGACGTGACTTCTAGAAGACTGAAGCCTTTAGTCATATCAATTAGAAATATCAATTCAAACGTGTGTAAAATGAATCTGTGTAAAAACGGATTGGTATTGTAACTCTAGTATAGTGTGGCATAGCTTTCGTATGTCCTACTAGGTGGCTTTATGTTCTGTAATGCTCTGTGTAGGTTAGGTTAGGTGTGTTACAGCATCACATTCATTGTTGGGTTTTTTTTTTTTTTTGGCTTATTAATTTTTTTTTGTGATATTGGATATCAGACAAGTGTTCTCTCTGCTTGCCATCTAACAAATATAGAACTTGAAATTACTGCCTGTGAGTGCTAGCAGGTTGTACAGTGTAGTACTACTTCAGATCGTCAGTAGTGGTGTGTTGAAAGTGGAGTTGGTCTTGACTACTTTGCTGATGATCTCATGAATAAAACCACGGGGAAGGAAATGCTTTGTAATGAGCGACTTTAAAAGACTGAGACAAAGCCCCACTTCCACACTGTTATCCTCTTTCCAGTGAGCTCTGGATCGTCTTGCTAGTCTTCGGAGAATGGAATTTAGGCACACCATAGCTGGCTTGCTGAAACGCTTGCCCATAGGTGAGCCAAAGAAATGTAAAACTTGGCTTCTCACATTTTCTCTTCTCTGAGACTTCAATGTTATTGGTGTCATAATCACATGGTCAGCAACTGGTCTACATGAAAACTGCCAAGCAGTGAGTCGGCTAGTCTGTCCAGCCCCTTGTACTGAGGCTTTCCACACCTTAGTCTTGCCCACCCAAGAAAGCCCACAGCACTAGAACAGGAAGAGTCCTTTAGCAGGACTCCTAACTCTTCATTCTTATATGTATGTATGTATGTATGTATGTGTATGTGTATGTGTATGTGTATGTGTGTGTGTGTGTGTGTGTGTGTGTGTGTGTGTGTGTGTGTGTATGTGTATATGCCAATAAAGCATTACATAAATCAAACATGTATGTTACAGGGTAGAGGTATATTCGCCAGTGGTAGTCCATTTGACCCCGTGACCCTGAAAGATGGACGGAAATTTTTCCCTGGTCAGGGCAACAATTCCTACGTTTTTCCCGGAGTGGGATTGGGGGTCACAGCCTGCGCCATGAGGAACATCACTGAAGACGTATTCCTGATTACAGCAGAGGTAATACGTGCACCTAACCTCACTCACTCAACCCCACCTCCTCTCTCTCTACCACCCTGAAAATTCTTATATCTGCAACCCTCAGGGATTTAATTACCAAGCTTATTGGGGGTGTGCAGTCCCGTTTTATGGCAGCGGTATCTAAAACACAAGTAACAGGTATTCATGTAGCATGTTCTTTACTGTGTATAGAATATAGAATAGAAATGAGGATCTACCACTACCACAGTAAAGAGTTCAAGTTCTGTTGAAGCTGTGTTTGGGTATTATTCAGGAGACATGTATCCTGTTCACAGTTCTGCTGTGGTGTCCTCCTACTCCTGTAAGCGCAGGACATGTTGGACAATTGCCCACCCTACCAGAAAAAAACAGTTTAGCTGGTTGACCAACATAGGGTTAATTTTTGATTGGGTTTAGCCCACTTACAAGCATAACCAACATGATCTATGGGCGTGGTCAGCATGTCCAACTGATATGCCATTATAACACATGGTTGGAAGCAGTAGCTGTGCCATGATTCCAATTTAAGGTGGACTGTGTTGAATACCGACACACAATTTCACACAAATTCTTTCTTTAAATGCAAATCCACACAGTTTTCTTTCAGTAAAGATGCCAAACAAGCTACAACAAAACCAAAACGTTCCAATTATAACCCACACAAGCTGAAAGCAGCAGAGGGCGAGGTGCCGCGATGCGACGTGCGGTTCGTGACAGACGCCCGGTTTGTATTTTTGACACGTTGCATCAGTCTGCTATTGTACCCTAAAAACAGATGAGGAGAAACTCATCCATGAAGTGGAGAAATTAGGGAAGAGGGCCTATCCCAGTAAACATATAGGGACGTTAAGAGAAAGGGAAACTAATTGGAGAGACGTTGCTGGAAGCTGGAGGTGAATGCGTAACTAGTTTGCAGATGCAGTTAGCTAAGATACTCCCTCGTTTAGCTGAAGTCTCGGGCGGCTGCATATTCCAGCAGAGACGTGCTGAAGACCTTGCAGTGCAGTTCAATACTACGTTTGAACACGTGCTTGCTATTAGGGCACAGTGTAAGATACTACCTTCATCATCTTAAACCAGATTCAACGGCCTAAAGCCAGCTGCTGACCAACTGTCCCTTAAAAGGACAGTTACAGGAAGACTGTTTTCACATTCTACATTTACATGCTCTTATCCAGAGCCACTTATAACCGTGCTTAGTGTCCCGTTGGATAATATTCCAGCTAGAACAGGAAGGTTAGGGCCTAAACCCGCCATGAGCTCAGACACTGCCCAAACAGGGGGCCAGTGCTGGTACCTAGAGATCAATACACAGACATATAAAGCAAATAGAGCACTACCTGGCAACCCCAGCCCAGTGCTCATTCCTATAGAGGAGAAAAGGTCATTATAAGTGCAACACAATACACACAACTTACACCTCACTCACTTAAGTGCATTACGAAGAGACGGGTCTTCAGTCTGCGTTTGAAGACCGCGAGAGGCTCCATTGTTCGGACAGCCAGTGGGAGTTCATTCCACCAACTGGGAGCCAGGACAAAGAAGACATTCTACTCCTGCCTATATCTGTAATGGGCACAGATTTGCAGTGGTGGTTGTTTAGTTTCTAAGTAGACCTAGTTTGAGTCATTTGATTAAATGAGCATTGATTCTAGCGACTGCAGTTTGTAGCAGTTTCGTCCGTATCATGTAAGCACAATGTTTGTAATTCGTACACTGAAGACTTTTGACGTTACGTAGACTAGACCAGTTCTAAACCTGGAGCTTAATTGATCACAGTATTGATCAGAAACTGTACAGTCAGTTATTTCTCCAAATGGTTGAGCTGTACACATTTTGAGGCATGTGTGTGATTTAGAGAATTTGAGCAAATGAGCTCTTATTTGTTTCCTACATTCTCATAACTCTACCAAAACTTTAAAAGCAAACTCTGGACAGCAAGAATGTCTTGGCTGATCAGTAGCATTCGAGGTACAGCCGGACCCCCCCAGAACTCCAGTACCGGCCTCCTTCATTGTGTTCAATTGTACTGAGGTCGATTGACGACAGAGGAACATCTTTGCCCCATGCAGACCTATGTGATGGCAATTGGGGACAATTGGGCCTTGACCAGCTTCAGGATCAACTTGACATAACAGAAACATGGTGTAGATTTGATAGTACATCATGGCCTAGATAACAGACGAGCTACTGAGTAACCGTCTATATTTACAAATCAGATTAACTCTCACAAGAGAATCTTTCACCTGGCTCCAACGCGCTTGTTGCCGTCGGCCGTATCTGCGACTTCAGAGCCCTCTAAAATGAGCATGAACCCGTTCGGCTGAGCGGTTCAGTAAAGGCCATTATGCTGCGAGGAGCTGCTGAAGAATTAGGCCTGGAGTTTTCTCATAGACAGTGACATGTTCTATGATGTGGAGGCGCTTCTGTTGCTACAGCATCAAAAATCGACTTGATGGATCAAATTATTTTGCATTGTGTTCCTCAAAACTCCCACGCATGAGCTTTAAAAACCCTGACAGTGGAGGTGGCCTCTAAAGAAGCAGGCACGTCTTGTAAGAATTCGGGCTCACGCCAGAAATGGGGGAATGGCTACCTCGGTAAAATGTAAATTCACGCCCCAGTACCCCAAGCGTGTAGACGGAAACAGAGTGGTGAAAATTCGCTGTTTAGGTGATGGAGAAGTTGATTCTTTCTTTCTTTCCTTTTTTCTTGAACTGAAGGGAAAACCAGGGGATGGCTGAGTGGTTGAGTTGTTGTTGTTGTTGTTGTTGTTGTTGTTGTTGTTGTTGTTGTTTTCAAGATGATTGCAATTAAGTCTCAGCTCTTGTCCAAAAACAGTATCTGGACACACCGTTTTTATAGCCCGATTATAGCCTACAGGTTTTTGACCTTTGACCTATACGTTACAACCCTGATGATAACCCTTTTCCAAACCCTGTCTCAAAGTTCTATTCCAGCTATTCCTCTGAGGGTAAACTCATACACACATGCACTCTTATTCACAAACATTGATATCCGACAATCTCATCATATTTACATTTATCTATTAGTCTATCATCTATCCATGTAGCCTACAGCTGGTACACTCTGAAGCTGTAGTCCTCTGAAGTCACATGTTCTCCTGTATTCTGTAAATAAGGAAACAGGAGTCGGACCTGGAAGGCTGTTTTATGCCACGGTCACGTCCTGTGGTGAATTGAAATGCGCCAAAGCCATTATAGTTTCCCGTGTGTCAGCTAGCCCGGAGTGCCTCTGAATTACAAGGTCATTTGAAATATGAATAAGACCGTATGCATGCTACAAGTAGGCTAACATTCCTGCACAGTGAAATTACACGACATGGAAATAAATCTACTGGTACGTTTCATCAACCATTCAAATGGCCAAAGCCTTGTAACTACCATGTGTGGTGAAGCTGATGAAGCCGTACCCCACAGGTCAGTAGAGCAAGGCCTTCCCAGCTTGGCTAGCCTTCAGGGATACGGACAGGGAAATCTCCCTGCAGTGCATATTAGCTTCCTGGCTTTCTGGAAAACAGAGATCGATCAGAGAGTTCAGTATCTGATATTTGAAGCCCTGTGGGTGCACAGAATTGAAGCCGAACTCCACAAGTCAGGAGACAGTGATGCAGCCTTTCCAGAGAGGCCTGGATTGCTTTGTTAGCCTTTAATGAACCGGAGATACAGGACCCGAAATCACCAGGCTCCTCACCTGCTGTCTTCGCAGGAGTATCCATGTTGTTAGCGTCAAACTCATGTGATCTGCGACTCAACATCACACTCAAAGCACCATAGCGTGCAGCGGTGTTAGATTGCATGCAGCATATATGGGCTTCTGGGCTGCCTCCTTTTTATGTATAGGCTTTGGGTTTACTTCTGTTTACTTCAAGTGCATAAAGAGAAACGAAAGGTGTTTGATACATACGCCCCCACACTCGTCGTAACTTAACCCTAGAGTCTTTAAGTCTGTCGGATCCACTTCTTTTCTTTTCCTCTCTCTTTTGTATGAGTATTTTCACATTGCCGTGTTTTTGTTTCAGACGATTGCTCAGCTGGTGACGGAGAAAGACCTTGCTGAAGGCAGACTGTATCCTCCCCTCACCAACATTCAGGAAGTATCCTTCAAAATAGCAGTGAAGGTGAGACATTTTCAAAAAACCCTCATATTTAACCTTCACTTTAAAAAAACTATTCAAATGTGTCAGGAACAAAGAGCTCGGCTCGACGCGCACAGAGCTAAAAGCCAGAGTGGAGTTGTTTTCTCTGGAGAGGCGGGGCAGGGGAAGGAATCTAATCACTTTAATCAAATCAAATCACTTTTATTGTCACGTCACATTTTCACAGGCGTGAAGGTGAGTGAAAAACTTACAGTACTTAAATCCAAAAAATATATACATTAGACAATAAATATATACAATACTAATCACAAAATCTCTGTTTATACTAATATACAGTTTTATATAACAGTAATATAAAGTTATGAATAAAAACTATGGTATATGCAGATGTACACATTTCCATATAGCACTGTGGTAAGGCTGAGGTAGATGAGATGCAGGGTATATACAGGGCACAGAATATTGATTGACTGTGAACACACAGTGGCTTGGGTGGGTGGAGTCCTTTAGAATCGGAGTTGTGTTTGGCTGACTGGGAACGTGTGAGGGTGACATCATCGGGTAGTGCACTCTGGGAAATGGAGTTCGGGAGATTGGTGAAGACCCAGCATGAATTACACAAATACATTCCGCGAGCGTTACAGTTCTGCTACGATGATAAAGAAGTCCACTCACGAAGCACCGAAGTAGCTGCTAACACGTATATGATATGATATTCCACTTCATAACAGTAACATTAGCTATCTGGCTTCCTTCTGCATTCATCAGCCTGCAGGGGAAAGAAAATCTCCCACCAAGGGCTCGTACGCATCCTTCACATGGGATACCAATCATCAGTCATCATCAAAAGCGGTGGTCTTGATCTTAAACTTGAACAACTCAGGTTTAAGACTAGTGGGGTAATTAAGCATGGGGCGATTAAGCTTGTTTACATCATGGGGGTAGCGATGGTTAACATCTTTGTTTTGGCTCCAACGGCCCTTCGGTATAATGGGCTAACGCTATATAACTGGGTATTGTTCATCCAGCCCATGAAAGGCTTCAGCCCATCAGCTTAATGTGTAGTCATTGCCTGCTATAGACTCCATCGCAAACACAATCTGTTTAATCAGACGCACTTAGAACTGGACCCGCACCAAGTTATATTTGAGTCTTGATTGTAAGTTACTGCCAGTGATGACCTGCACGTCACAGGAGCTGGAGGCACACTAATGGCTAGAACCGTATAATTAGCATTACTCATCTGTGGAAAGGTCAGCAGTGTCCGCTCTTTTGATTACACAAATAAATGGAAAGCTGATGTTATGTATGTTCTGTGGGGTTAAGCAGTGCTGACATGAGCCTGCGATGTAGCGTTCTCTCAGCGGTATGGGTTGCTACAGCATGCGAGATCTAGACCTATAGAGCCATCATCAGTCAACAGCAACAACCTGCACTAGCATAAAATCTTCTATATGAAGTTCTATATGGAACCATTTCAATGCTTGATCAATATGCTAGTGATGCTGATTGCTAGAGGATCATGGGAAACGGGCAATGGTAGCCCATCCCCACCTACTGTAAAGTAGATACACAGTGTTGCATTACTTTGTTTAGTGCGTGTAGTATTCAGGACACGTGCTAACGTCGCTAATGTCCACTGATTAGGAAGAATGTAAAAAAGTAACGAGTGCTAGTACTGCCAAACTTCCTGCCCCTAAATATCTGCTCCACTCGTCCTCTGCTTTGCAAAACGTGTCACAGGTTGGTTTGTGGACAGAATTCTAGACTGGGTAGACGTTTGGTGATGTGCTGTAAATGTGTCTTCTCGTGTCTTCTGATTCTCTACTTAATAAAATGGAATTTTATTCTAAATAAAATTCTAAATTTTGCTAAATGAGTTTTTACGCTAGCATGCGGCTGAAGCTAAAAGAAAGTGATGAAAAATGTTTTTGAATTAACGATGGTGTTTCAAGCCACAAAGTCACCTGACTCTCTCACCTGATGTTTTGTGCTGCGTTTGGGTGGTGTTGGAGAATGGGAAATATCTGTTGTTCCACTTTTTGTGCTGGAATGGCTGACAAAGCTAACTTTACACCGGGTAAGCTTGGTATTCTGGATGGTATACGATTTCACGAGATGACGAAACTCACAGTGGAACGGACGGAAACTATGTATCTGATGTGCTCCTATTAGACGTGTGGTTTTTGTAGCACTGTAAAGAATAAGCATCGCTGCATCTCATGCTTTCTTTCCTGTGTGGTGATCACACCTGCGTACACTAGGGTGGCCACGTGTCCGGTTTTAGGCCGGACAGTTCAGTTCTTCAGCTCGTGCGCTGCGCTGGACAGATTAGTTCTCTTTTCGGGATGAACTATTTGAAATGTTCACTCGCCAAAAATATTGTGTGCCATTGGCTCACGTCCATGTCAAAAGACATGCCTTGTTTTTTTTTTTTTTTGGCTAAAAAGGTCATGTGACTTTGTGACCGGCTAACTGCAGGTCAGCCCTCTAAATGCAAGTCGATTAGTAAACTCCCATCTGACTCAAGGATGCCATCCATTCTTGTATGTGTTATATAGGTTAGGTTATATAAATATATACCCACCTATAAGAAGTCCTCCTTTTGGGGGTGGGATGTCCGCCTTTTTGGGCTTATGAAAGTGGCCACCCTAGCTTACAAGGGCCCAAATGGAGTGAAGTATATGACCTTCTGAAGAGCAATTGAACTGACCATTACTGCTCAGAATACGATGTTTATACAGCGGTGAATTGGCGTCACGTTTTGCCAGTCACGTTATACGCCCCACAAGTGGTCAGCCTGTGTAATGCAGTGAAGGTTCTCTTACCAGTTGGCACAACTAGCAGGTAACAGCAAACGATTGCCATACAGATGGTCCAGTCATGGTGCATAGCTTTCCGAAAGTTCCTTTCAACGTTCTGAAATTCTTGTTAGACATTCTGAAAGCTGAAAAATGGTTTTGCACAAGTGCTCCCAGAATTGTCAGGTGCCTGTACATTCCCAGAAGCAAAGTGGAAAAAAGTTGATGGTGATTTTTTTTTTTAATTTCCTGTTCCACCTTAAATGGTGCAGCAGTTACATTCTGGTGCCATTTAAGGTGGAACAGGGAATTAAAGTAAGAAGATACTTCAGCTTTGTCATGGTAGATGTCATCAGGGTGGGCATAGAGATTTCAGACCTGGCATAATCTCTAATCTCATAATCCTGGCAATTGGACATTAAGGTTGTCCTACATTAACCGAGTTCAATTTCAAGATCTCTCTCTGCTATATGTACAGCCCAGGCCGGAGCACTGTCAGTTCATGTTTGATTACTGAATGTTGAGGTATTTGTGTTCCTGTGTGGTATGAACCCACTGATCCGTGTGCTATGTTGTCCGCCTTTGCTTTAACAGATTGTGAAATACGCGTATCAGCACAATATGGCTACGCTGTACCCGGAACCCGTGGATAAAGAAGCACTTGTCCGCTCGCTCGTCTTCAACACGGATTACGACAACTTCACTACGGATTCATACAGCTGGCCCAAAGACGCCATGTCCGTGCAAAACTGCAAACTGTGACCACAGTAAAAGAATTCACACAGGTTCAGAGATGATATATGAGGAGATGACTGTTCATTTGGAATGCTCAGGAGTGTTTTTACTTTCCATGTATTTGCTAGCTGTGAACCAAAGAGGTGCGTGTGAGCACTGAATAAAGAAAGTTTAAGTAATGATCCGTGCAGCTGTTTTTGGACTGTGCCTTATATTAAAACACCCGAAAGTATATATAGATACACCAGTGAAAACATAATAATAATAATAGTAATAATAATAATAATAATAATAATACTTTATTCTTATATAGTGCTTTTCAAGAACTCAAAGACGCTTACAATTGTTAGTTCAGAAGAGTACACAATCATCAGACAACAACAAAAAACAAGGCATTAAGGTTATCCTTTTGAGTTATGGGTGGGGCTAAAAGTCTAACAGAGCCCTTACTGGGTGCTGTTGTACTTGACTGACCCAATAGCCACAGCTGCGGACGCTCAGTGAGCTGTGACGAGTCACCCCGCCAGTGCCAGCACCACTGGCCGGCGGCTGCACGACCACATACACACAGACCACCGCAAAGACCATCCCCAAACATGGACTGGCGGCCTGTCTTGGGTGTTTCCTGCCTTTTGTCCAAAGAGCACTGGGATCGGCTCCAGCACCCCAAACCAACTGAAGTACCCGCATTCAGTTGGCGTGCATGGTAGAGTAGCCAGGGTGAAGCAGCTACGCTCGGTTGGCGTGCAGAGCAGAGTAGCCGAGTAGCCGGGGTGGAGCAGCCACGTTCAGTCGGCTTGCAGGGCAGAGTACCCAGGAAGCCAAGTTTGGTTGGCGTATAGGGCAGAGCCTTGTTCCACAAACAACAACCAAAAACACCACACAAGACATGCGGGACATGGGGAGAAGCAGCCAGCGATACTGTCGCCCGGAAGTGACGTCAGACACAGACATGACACAGACAACCTACCTACGTACACAGCAACAACCACCAGCAACACACACAATCACCAGCAAACACCAGCATACGCTGTACCCACAAGAACTTACACAAACTGGTGGGCTTTAGTTTAATAAACACTTCATCTAAAGTCACTTGTGGTTAATTTGATTCTGTTTATGCCAGCATGTCCTTTTAAACAAACCTCTGAGGACCTCCTAATGATAATCGGGGTTAAGCTGATCAAAGTTTGCCAGCTTCTTGTTTGTAATTCATTCCATGTTTGAAACATCTCAGTGTAAATGCAGCACCATTTAAGGTGGAATAGGAAATTTAAATACCTTGTATATAATTAAACACAGACACAAACATTCATACACATATACACATATATACATAAATATAAATACCATTGTAACGAGGAGCTTGAGGCAGGTTGCAAAGGCACAGTGGTTTTATTCAAGTTTGTCCGGGAGACAGGGGTCAAAACACAGGTGGATATCAACAAAGACCATAGAGAGAGCGACGGCAGCCAGGAACAAAACAAGGGTCAAAACTCAGAATTAAACACAAACACAACGAAACACAGGAAACAAGACCTGAAGGCAAACACGGCTTAGACTCATATGGACATGACCAGACAGACAGGGATGTGGCAATCATGTTCATGTGGTTTTAAATAAATGTTAAGTAACAGAGATTCAGGTTTAGGTGTGTAGGTGTGGAATTGAGCTCCACAGTTCAGAAGCCGAGTGAGAGAGTCTCTCCCTGTGTCCTGTATTTTACAGAAGGTTTTTGCAGAAGGCCAACAAACTGTAGATCTAAGCTCACCAGCCGGAACATAAACAGAGGGACGTCCTGTGACATTCTGTGGCGCCACTGAGGAATATATGACACACAGCTTTTACGATTTACTACCACGTCTAGATCATCCAAAGGAATGGAGATGTAGAGCTGTGTGTCATCACCAAGCAATGAAAGTTAACATCATGTTTCCTAATGACATCACCCAGAGGGAACACCGAAAACAACATAGGCCCTAAAACGGACCCCTGTGGTACTCCACAGGATGGATGAATTCCCAGTGAAACCAGAAACAGTATATTTGTTAAATTTAAACCAGTCTCTGTGCCAGAGAGGCCGACCAAGACAGTGGATTAGACACTGGTGATCCAGAATATCAAAGGCTGCACTAAGATCCAATAAGACCAGAACAGAAGGATTCTGTACATCGGCATTGTCATCGACAGCACAAACTGCTGTCCCAGTACTATAGTTTAACCGAAAACCGAAAGACCGAAAGTTCTCACAACGCCCCCCCCCCCACCACCACCACCCCCGCCCCCCTGAAACTAGTCATAAAACTTGTTGGATGTTAGACTAACAATCCTCTGCCCCCAATCAATCTACTTTCAGTACCCCACAATGAAAAAGAGAAAGCAGACCTTATATAAACAGGTGTGTGCGTCAGATTATGTCCAATCAACTAAATCAGCAATTAAGGTGTAGGCACTCTCAGAGGATTAAGAGAAATAGGAAGCCCCAGAGTTAAATTTCTAAATCACAAGTGTCATAACAAAGGGTCTGAATACTTATGCAGTGTTTTAGTTTTTCTTTTGTAATATATTCACGTAAGATTTAAAAATAAAAAAGATTTCAATCCCTTATTGATCCGACAGTGGGGACATTTAGTCTTCCGCATTTAACCCATCCGGGAAGTGAAACACCCACATACACACTCACTAGTGAACACACACACTAAGGGGCAGTAAGCACACTTACCCGGAGCGGTGGGCAGCCCTATCCACGGCGCCCGGGGAGCAATTGGGGGTTAGGTTCCTATCTCAAGGGCACCTCAGTCGTTGCTGTTAGTTGAGGGAATCGAACCGGCAACCCTCTGGTCACAAGGCTGGTTCCCTAACCTCCAGCCCAGGAAAGCCTCTAAAACTTAATTAATGAAGGAAAGGTTGAAAGTCTGAATGTAACAGAGGTGAAAAGTGAGCGTACAGCCACCACAGCACAAGAGTGGCTTAGGGACACCTCGGTGAATGTCCTTGAGTGGCCCAGCCAGTGCCCTGACTTGAACCCAATCGAACATCTCTGGAGGGACGTGAAAATGGCTGTCCAGACGGTCCCCATCCAATCTGACAGAGCTTAAGAGGATCTGCAGAGGAATGGCAGAAAATCCTCAAATCCAGGTGTGCAAAGCTTGTGGCATCATGCCCAAGAAGACTGGAGGCTATAATCGGTGCCAAAGCTGCTTGAACTAACTCCTGAGTGAAGGGGCTGAATACTTATGTCAATGCAATATTTCAGCTTTACCCTTATAATGTGTTTGTAACTAATAAAGGTCGGTTTTCACTTTTTCATTATGGGGCGCTGAGTGCAGACTGAAGGGCGGAAAGCACAAGGTGTGGAACGACGTGAATGTGAATGCATTGTGTGTGTTTTTATATATATATATATATATATATATATATATATATATATATATATATATATATATATATATATATATATATATATATAAATGTGTATAAGTCGACAGCTGGGTGGCTATCATCTATAAAAGTTCCTCCACTGACTGATGAAGACATGGACGTCCCTGGGAAACAAGGTACATCTTACTATAGCAGGCTTTAGTTATCTACCACCTACAGTCCACAGTTAATGTAGACATAGACATAGTATTGATGCTATGCAGTTTTGATGACACTGCAAATGTTGCACATGTTCATACCGGGTCTCTCTGACTTTCTGCAGGGTTTATATCTTCACTAATCTGTTAATAAATAAGGGTAAAGGGTATTTGAACATGCATTTGTGTTTTCATATGGTGGAGGAGGAAAACTGTCACAGGCTTGATTGTCTTTTGCTTGTGTGTGTGTGTGTGTGTGTGTGTGTGTGTGTTTCTTCATGTATGTAGATAAAAACAATTGTCTTGCCATTCCTTTCTGATTACGTGAGCCCCTGCCAGTTCTCCTGAGGAGACTTACCGTAGCTCTAATCAGAGCCACTTGATATCCCTATTCAGATGCTCCTAAAAGCTTCATCAGCTCAATCAGAAAACTGCTACCAGGAACTGCCAATCAAGATATGAAGACGAAGATGCTTCACTAGATCAGTGTTGGGTCCTCAGGTCCCCCCGAATCTCCACACTGCTCTTCACCCCTGTCTGTGAACTCTCTGAACTCTCTGTCCCCTGTTTTTAAGTACTGGGTTGGGAAGCTCTGTGTAGAGTACAGCACAATGACCTACTGCAGGGCATGCACCTTAAAGACACAGTGGAGATTTCTTCCCTCCAGTCCTTCTTTCTTCAGTATACCAGTAAATGATCAAACTCATCATCAAATGAGTAGCTGCACAAACAGCTGCAGCGTGAAGGAATCAACTGACAGGACTGAAACTTGGTGGGTAGGTTTCACTATGCTCGGCTGCCCATGTGCTGTAGGCAAGTACAGACCTTCTCACTGTATCCGACCGACCCATTCAGTGAGCAGTGATGTCCTCCATGAGCATCCTGTTAGAACCAGCACCAGTGGCAGACGGCTGCACGATACAAGACTACATGCACGTATACAAACAAAAACGTAAACACAGAAAATTCCAGATCCGGGTCTGATTTTATAAATCCTGGTCCTGCTAGAATTGATCCCGCTCCTGTCAGAAATGGACAACATTCATCCTCTTCCTGTCTTCATGTAGATGACCTCCCAGCAGTCCCATATGAGGATAAATGATAATAAATGTTTGACAATCTGTATTCAGAAATAAATATGCTGAACTGACTGACGTGTCAGACTTTAATTGGCTTAACTGTGATGTATTGGCTGAGCACTTTTTGCACAGCTGAGGCCGACCCACCTTCTAAAGGTTCCACAATTTTTGTAGCACAGAAATACAGTTCTTACTCCCTAATCGATTATTTGGCTGTTTTCGTCTTATGTAAATTATAGATACCGAATATCGCATTATTGTTTTTGCATTATTCCAATATTGTTATCATTTCATATAGACTGCTCTATATGTATTTGTTAACCCTCTGTGAAGTTAAGTTTTTAGGAGCTATGAAAAAATAACCCATTCTGGAGATCACTGGTCTACCTGGTAAACAATGAGCACACCCAACACACAGAGGTTCAGTGTGTACAACACGGTATATGGGCTTGAGTTGGGCCCAAGCTATGTTACAATAATTAAAATACAGATATTACATTGAATAGAATGACATAATGACTTCCTCAGTGGTGGTCAAGGGTCTGGTTTACTAATAAAACTATTAGTATACCAATAAAATTGGCCATTTTTATGGTTAATATTTCCAAAATAAGGGTGTAGCAAGCAGGATGCCGAGGAATCATCATCATGGAACTCAAGTTGGTTATGGGAATATTACCAATTTCTCGAAGTGTGAGTAAAATTATACTCCCTGTTTTAAAAATTTCTGGTTTCAAATAAAAGAAGCTTGTTTTTATTTCATGTGAGAGTTTCTTGGACTAGTTCATCTTTTAACACCTTAACAGTCTAATCAGGATTTCTTATGCCAATTAAAGACCCAGCTTGTCTGGGACCTTTCAAAGATCCTATGCATCCAAACTAACAAGGGCCCCAGAATTAAGCCTTGTGGTACGCCAAAAAAGTATAGGCAGAGAAGAGGAGTTGCCTTCATTATAAGACACAAGCTGCTGTCTGCTGAGCCAAAGCAGTGTCTTGCTGCTTACTCCCGGAGATGAAAGCTTCTGAAGATGTGTATAGTGATTAAATTAGCTGTCAATATTCACTTATAGAAAGCATAATTAAAAACACTCTGCTATTCACGCCCAGAGATTTTAATTTAAAGCTATGAATCCACATGCCTATCAATTTTAATGAGTTTTAATGACATTGCAGAGTGTACAACAAAATTGAGCAGCAATCTAACAGCACTTTACACACAAAATAATTAAACATAGGGCTAAAATATATAAAGTGCAGAATTCAGAGAGAGACAGAGGGAAAAAAATAAATACAAAAATAAGAATAAAACAATAATATACATATATATGCATTGCCTACATTTTTTTAAAATATAATAAATGATTATAAAAACTGTTTATTCTAAAGAGACAATAGACAGGTGAGGTAGCAGTTAGTTATTGCACATTCTTTGGATAGCTTACACATCATAACTACTTGGGCAGCAGGTTTTAACAATAGAAAATTGAGGCGTTTAAGAAATGAGTGGCTTTAAATCCACAACAGAATCAAATCTGCTAATCGGTGATACTTGAAACATCAATAATACAATAATGTTTTATGAATTTACCTGGAAACGTAGTTTTTTTGTACAAGTCTTTATAGACGACCTGAATAATACTATGGTATTATCTTTGAATCAAACCACACTCATAATTTACGGCTTCAGAGAATAAGTGCCGGTACGTTTGCTTTTACCCAACACTGATCGTTTGTTGTTTTCGGCAGCGTTGACAGGCGGACTGTGTCCCCGTCACACAGTCAGTATTCACAGAACAGTCTTGTAATTGGCTGTTGCATACTGACATTAACTTTGATAACAGGGAGCGTATCAGAAGTGTTCCGCCGCATTACCGTCCCCATCCCCACCACCACAAGCCCAGTGTTATGCGGTTGCATGGCTTTGTGTTATCTGGCACAAGCAAAAATGGTGGGAAAACTCTGCTGTACAAGCTATATAATTTCAGATGTGCACAGAATACGAGCGGAATGGTCTTCTGATTCCTCTTTATACTGCATCACTAGCCTTTACGAAAGAACCTTTGAGGAAACTTCCCTTTTTAAAATGCGTCAAGGCCGGTAAGCATGCCGTGCTGGTTATGAAATCTTATTTATCATCACTGGCTGCTTCTGTATTTTTGGTCTGTGTAATATGTGGGCTTGCACCACTCCTGATAACGATCACATCGCATGTGTTTGGCTGTTCCTGAACAAGATGCTGTAACATTCAGCATACCTTCCACAAAGGGACATCATGTTGCACATAAACAGACATAGCCTGGGGGCTGCATGGGTCCGCCTGGGTCACTTATGACCCCCTTAAACACCATAAGGTATGGAGGTAAATGAGATATTTGGGCTTCAGGCAAGCATGCGGTGCATGTGGCATTTGCTGGCATATGAATCCGAAGGTATTGTGAGTTTATGGCGGAGGTTGTGTGATGAAAGGCATGGATATCCGCAGCAGAAATGCGCAGCATGTTATGCGGTTTCATTACCGCTTTATTAAACCGTCGTTTTAACCAGCCTTTCAACGTTCTATGATCTCTTTCTGGGGGGATTTGTGCCCGGCGTGTATTTACACGGAAGCCCTGTATGTACAATAATGCATTTCAATGGCATTCTACTAGAAATCAAAAGCTCTTACTGAAGCATGGCTATGGACAAAAGGTTAAAAGCATTCCTGCTTACTGCGCTTTAAATCTTTGACTTCTGCGCTCATGGCAATGAACGTCTACAGCTGAAGCTGAAGGCTCTTGAAATCCATTGAACACAGAGGCGGAGGAAAACCTGAATAGCCTCTTATCCGCTCCAAATTCTGTACCACAGTAATGAAATATCTCAAAAGTGGAAACTGCAAATTTGTTTGGCCTATGATACAATCTCTAGGCTACGAACCTCCTGTCTCTGGAGTGCTGGGGCCCAGCTGGGTGAGACGCAAGTGCTACTTCTAGTAATTTGATGGCCAGTGTAGTGTTGTGTATTCTGTGCTGCGCTGGTCTGTTTAAGAAGCCTGAGTCTGCAGTGTCTCTTTGATTTACTGCCCGTCACGTTATGATGCCTGATAAGGCACAGTTTATCTCAGATGGGAAGTCACAAGCTAAATGCAGCTAGCATCAGTGCTAGCATAAAGAGAAGAGAATTAGCCACAGTGCCACATTTGATGCTAGCAGTACAGCTAATGTGTAGCATAATATTTAATAAAGATCATTACATGACTAAACCTATAGCTTATAGACTTCAGGGGACACCTGCCATCGCGGAACCTTACCGACCCATCAGCCATGATTGTGGACATTCAGCAAGCAGGGATGAGCTCCATGAGGCATCCTGTTATAGCCAGACTGCAGTGGTGTCGTACCAGACTGTCATGGAGCGACTCAGAATGGCAGCGGGTCATCTTCAGTGACGAGTCCCGCTTTAGTCTTGGTGGAGACGCCCAATGAATCCGTGTGTGGGGGCACCGTGGTCAACACCCAGGTGAACAGTTTGTGGTCACACGTCCAGAAGGCCTGGTGTCCCTCCACCTCCACCCCTACCGCACCATCTGTGTGAGGTTATTCAAGCTGCATGGGATGGATTATCACAGGACGCCATTAGGAAGCTCTACAGCTCCATACCGAGACGCCTGGTGTGTGGTATTGTTGCAAACACGTAACTGAACATGTACATTTTGTAACTAAATTTATTTTTGATCTGTTAGACGTAACATAGAATTCCCTATATCTGATTGATCCTAAATGATTATCTTCCAGATTAGCCTGTATTGTGTGGTATTGTGTGTATAACCCAGTCTTTAGTCCTCCAATCTTCTCCCAGGGCAGTCGGGGCCACCCCAGTGATGAATCATAATTACTAAACATGAATATTCATGACTCAGTAGCCTCTAGTGCAGTGTGGATGGCAACTCTCTGGTGGGAAACGTGACATTGACATCCTGCCTGATAAGTTTGTGAACCAATGAGAGCCTAGCTGAACTTGTCCATGGGTATGATGCAAGTTACAAGCATAGGCAGCTAAACTTGTGGAGCCATGGCAGCAGCATGAGGGTCTTCCTAACGTGTGCTGCCTGCTTCATCACCATCCTTTTCTCTTTCCTGGCTTGTTCTGAGCAGAAAGCCCTCACCCCCAGCATAGCAGTGGCTTCGCAGGGTTATCTGTGGGGTTTGTTTACATTGAGTATGAGAGAAACTGAGGCACTCCCGCTACAGTTGGCGAGAAACTCCCAGGAGGTTCGAGGACTGGAGCTGTCAGTCAGGCATGCTTAGCTGAAGGCGTGTGATGTTTTACTCAGGGCAGATTCATGTAGTGTGGGGACGTGGATAACTACAACGAACTGCTCTCTAACTACTCTCGCATTTTCAACACCGGTTAGGACGGTTCTGCTCGTGTAGTGTGGGCCAGGCATAAGTGACATGCAGTGGTGAAGCTTGAATCGGCCGGTGTAGAACATTCTACCCCGACCCCAAAGTCTCGGGCTGGGGAGTTATTGCTCATCTGCACTGTCACAGTCACATCATCAGTAAACCAGATCCACTGCTGACAGTCATACTGGTCATATGAAGACTCATGGAGGACAAGCGTCCAGACTCTTCTCTGTCCTGGCTCCCAGATGGTGGAATGGACAGCGGAGTCTCTCGCGGTCTTCAGACACTGACTGAGGACCCGTCTCTTTGTAATGCACTTAAGTGAGTGAGCTCTAGTAGAGGTGTGAGTTGTGTTTGTACTTGTGCTGCACTTATATTCATAATGACGTTTCTTCTCTATAGGTATGAGCGCTGGGCTGGGGTTGCCAGGTAGTGCACTTTTTGCCTTATATATGTCTGTGTATTGAGCTCTAGGTATCAGCACTGGCCCCTTGTTCGGGCAGTGTCTGAGCTCATGGTGAGTTTAGGCTCTAACCCTCCTGTACTAGTTGGAATATTATCCGACGGAGCGCTAAGCACGGTTGTAAGTCGTTCTGGATAAGAGTGTCTCCTGAATGCCTTAAATGTAAATCTCATATATGCCTATTCCACAATGCTACCACCACCATGCT
Source organism: Prochilodus magdalenae (assembly GCA_024036415.1). Lineage (NCBI taxonomy): Eukaryota > Metazoa > Chordata > Actinopteri > Characiformes > Prochilodontidae > Prochilodus > Prochilodus magdalenae. The sequence goes on from JAMWET010003117.1 coordinate 176,338, forward strand.
GGACAGATGAGATCCTTTCCTGCTCCGAACCTTTCTCTTCCACTTTGTTCTGATACAGGTGTTCTTGAGCTGGCCAGGTTTTGTGAAGAGGGCTTTCATCAGCAGGGGAAGGCTTCTTCTGTCATTTACCACTCTTGTTTTCACATGTCTTCCAGATGGATGATTGGGCTAAAGGCCTGCCTTACTCACTATAACAGCTCCTGGAACCTCATATTGACTGTTAACAGACAGCGAACTCTAGACCTGCTACTTGTGAGTGAACCAGTGACGGAAAGGCACACACCTAGACGTGGAACAGCTGATCAGTCAACGGTCCGATTACTCCTGAGGCCCTATAAAAGAGGCGGGTGAACAGTCTGCAAATGACATGTAGGAGCATTCAAGTTAAAGTTGAAAGTCTGATAGTCTATCGTTTGTTTAACTTCTGCTCCAGTATGCTGTTATAGATCCAAATAAAAAAATAGTTGATATATATATATATAATATATATATATATATATATTATTGGCTGTATAATCCCATATTCACGTACTGTATTCAGTGGATACAGAGCTGAAAGGTTAATCACCTTCTTGGCTGTATTGATTGAACACACAGTTCTGTATCCGGTCCTTTATAGACAGCGCAAACGATTTTTTGTCCATGATCATCGTTCACCTGTTCCACCTGTTCCACCTGTTTCAGCCTGTGCCTTGCATATAAAACAGCAGGCGCAGCAAGCCATTACTATACGCACTCTGGCATATAATGGTACGGAGTTATCGGTGGTCTAGATGGTGCTGTCGAATAGAACAGGCGTGTTTTTGTAATGTAAAAAAAATAATAATAAAATTAATACACTCTTAGAACTTAAGGCCTTTTGATCTTTGTAAACATCATTTGTTATTATATAATCTGCCATGCATTATTTATACGCTGGGATTCCTACTATTATCTCACTGGTAAAGTTGTTATTTTATGAACTGATAATATCTTTCCTTATGATTGGATGGCGTGAAATGATATTAATGAAAGGCCACGTTATTAAAATACATGTAGATGATATTAGGTTTTTTTCTTAATGCTCCTCGTGCAAAACAGTGTTTCATTAAAGGAGCAATATGTAAGATGGTGCAACCTGTTCAATTCATACTCCAGTCAGTCACTCCTCCTCCTTCTTCACCTCGTCCCCTCTGATTACTTATCAATCTGGACTATCATTTCAACAGGCTTAATCCCATTACTTGACAAGAGCATGTCCACTGATGGAAAGCAGTTGCCATAGTAACTCTCGTTTTGCTTCTGTGTTTATCATGTTCCTTGTTTTCATATTAGTTTTATTGCAGCTTCTTCTTCATCTGCTCATATGGGGACTGCAGGCGGATTTGATGACACAGTGACTCACTATCACCTCGTCAGGCACCAATCGGTATTGCGTGACAGGCTGGGCCTGCTTTAGTCTTGGTGGAGACGGCCAACGAATCCGTGTGTGGAGGCACCGTGGTCAGCACCAAGATGAACGGTTGGTTGTCACACGTCCAGAAGGCCTGGTGTCCCTCCACCTCCACCCCTACTGCACCATCTGCAGGAACTGTGTGAGGATGTTCAAGCTGCATGGGATGGATTATCACAGGACTCCATCAGGAACCTCTACAGCTCCATACCGAGACGTCTGGCGTGTTGGGTTAGCAAACACGGCGGCCCGACGCCATACTGAGAGACAGACTTCTGTATGTGTAGCTCAATAAATATTGATCATATCAGTCTAAATTTATTATCAGTTATTGATCCTGGTCACCTTTATGCTCCTTCTCAACACACCTGCACTCCCACACCTCCTTCAGGGTGCGTCTGTTTTTTTGAGGATGACCGTACTTACCACAGTAATGTATTTAAAAAAATGTATCATTTAAATGTATACGAAAACCTAATTATGAAAAATGATAAATATTATTAAGAATTAAATATATTTATTTATTTGTTTATTTGTTTGTTTGCTTTAATTTGTTAAAGTACTTCAAGAGTGTTTTTGACTATCTTTGAGTTTGTAAGTGCTAGGTAAGGATTAAGTGGTTCTAGCCAATCCCACCATGGGAGGGACACTAATAGCCAATCATAGTGCCATAAGCAAATTAGCCCCAGCGCAGGGGGCGTTACACTACTAGCCAATCCCAGCCCAGAAGACACTCTTTAAGCAACGCTAGTGAGGAAGGTGCTGTACTCGGCAATCCCAGCGCAAATGGGACACTATTAGCCAATGTGAGCAGACGGGGCGTGGCTTGGCTGGATACAGGTGGGAAAAGGACTCTTCCTCCGGAGCGCTTCGCTCTTTGGTGGAGAAGGATGGAGGCGCGCGCATCTGTCTGCCCTCTCTTCTTCTCTGGAAGTGGCCCTGAAACGAAGCGCCAGGTGAAGTGAGCGTGTCCAGTACAGCCTCCTCCACCTCTCAGCCTGGACATGGAGCTGGAGACCAGCGCGGGAAACGAGACCCTGAAACTGGAGAGCGGCTCTGGCGCTAACGGGACGGCACATGCTGCGGATGAGGATTACAGCAGCCTCGTGCACCTCACGGAAACCAAGATCCTCCCTGTGTTCATCGGATTCCTCTGCTCCACTGGGCTCGTGGGCAACATCCTGGTGCTGGTGACTATTCTAAGGTGGGTAACTCTTCACTGCACAGCAGCTCCGTTAGGGTAATACTGGCTGACCAGTGGGATAAATAGACTGGCATCCGAATAAAAGTGGCGTGGATGAAAAGTGAGAGGTGCCCAGGTTCACCTAGCCAGGATAACTTTTATTATGGACTGTTAATTAAACCATGGGTGGGGTTTGTGGTGCTGGAGTTTCCTTCATGCCTTGCGAGTGTGTCTGTAAGTGCGTCTCCCAGCTGGGTTTTGTGCTCTGTGGGCAGGTAGGCTGGGTTCACACATGCTGCAACCACAGTCAATAATATATGACTGATATATTAGTAAAGCTCACCTACAGAGAGACGCGGGGCTGAGCGCATGCAGAGTGCTCCCACAGTGCAGTCCTTATTAATGGCAGGGTTTGATTCACTTGACTTTTAAACTCACAGTCGTTCAGTAATGGAATATTTTATAATCTGAATTGTTATTGGTGTCATTGCTAGCTGTATATGCAGTGCTAACACGCATGCTGGACGTTGCTTCCCTCATTTACACGTTGACCAGTATCAGCATATGTGTGTGTGTGTATATACATATATATATATATATATATATATATATAAGAAAAACATGTATCTCCATTGATTTTTACTTTTATGCCTCATTTGATCACATGACCTGCTATTTACACTGTGTGGAAATTTCATGAAGAATGGACCAACAGAAATTGCTCAAAACAACTTGGAAAGACGTCTGGTTCCATTGACTTCCATTCAAAATACATGAGGTTTTTGGCCTCTCCCTTAAAGTTGCCATTTTGGAGATACTTGTTTTTCTTTGGACAGCGATGATATATATATATATATATGTGTGTGTGTATATATATGTGTGTGTGTATATATACACAAAAGTACATACACTCATAATCAAAATATAGTAGCACCAAGGTGCGGTGCTGATAATGCTATTGGTGTTGGGCTCCCATGTTTGCTACCACATCATGCCAGACGTCTCGGTATGGAGCTGTAGAGGTTCCTAATGGAGTCCTGTGATAACCCATCCCATGCAGCTTGAACATCCTCACTTAGTTCCTGCAGATGGTGCGGTAGGGGTGGAGGTGGAGTAACACCAGGCCTTGTGGGCGTGTGACAACAAATCGTTCATGTTCTTGGCTCTGACCACGGTGCCTCCACACACGAATTCGTTGGGCGTCTCCACCAAGACTAAAGCGGGACTCGTCACTGAAGATGACCCGCTGCCATTCTGAGTCGCTCCATGACAGTCTGGTACGACACCACTGCAGTCTTTGGTGACGGTGACGTGGTGTTAAGGACAGTCGTGGTAACGGTCTGTGTGCATGTAGTCCTGCGTGGTGCAGCCGTCTGCTGATGGTGCTGCACTAACAGGATGACTCGTGGAGGACATCGCTGCTAGCTGGATGTCCACAGCCGTGGCTGTTGGGTCAGTAGGGACAGAGATAAGGCTCACCCTCGCTAACGTCACATTCCCAGCTGAGCGTGACGCTTGAATCATTCGCATGTCTCACAGTGCCAAAGCTCCCCACCAAGTTTCATTCCCGTCGGTTGATTCATTCTGGGTGCAGCTATTTGTACTCTTTTGATGGTTAGTGTATGATGCACTACATCAGCTACACCAACTTGTATCTACACCTTGTATCTGTCCATCATATCAGCTCCACTTACCATATAATTCTACAAAAAGGACCCCCAGAGCAGGTATTATGTGTGGGGTGGATGTGGGGTCTCAGCACTGCAGTGACACTGACACGTAGGTGGTGTGTTAGCGTGTGTTGTGCTGGTGTGAGTGGATCTTAAATCTGTGTGTGGAGTTAAATCTTCTGTGAGATGTCAGCTACATGACGAGCCACCTGATGAGTCACTTGATGCTTCGGCTAAAGGAGACCCTCTTCTTTCTGACTGCCACATTTAAGGGGGCTTTAATTATATACATTTTAGCAATCCGCCCCTGACAGTGGACATTCTGGAGCTGTGGCCGTGCCGAGTGGCGACGCCCTGAAGCCTTATGGGTAGCGCTGTGGCGCAGTGAGAGAGACGGCCTTGTAAATAGTTGTTCTGTTTTTATGTCCGTGCTGTAATGTTGTTTGTGTGGTGCTGTGCCAGACTGAGCTGGTTGGGGGGTATGTCTTATCTATCATGCACAGGAGGTATAGGGTAATTAGTGACCTGCCCTGCTATGCCCTGGCTTATAAAGCGGTGGCAGCAAATACTCCAGTGCTGCCGTGTTCAATAAAGAGCATTGCTTAAAGCGATGTTTGTCCCACGTCGCCCTCTATGCTGAGGGTGTGCTGGAGTCAGAGGTTGGATAGTGCATGCCAGAACTTTGGCGGAGGGCCCAGTGGGAGACCGTGATGACGTGGACAACAGTGTGGACCTCCACAGGTGAAGACAGGCTGGCAAGACTCAATGACGGAGGGCCCAGGAATGGGTACAGTATGAAGGACAGAGCCATTGCATGATGGTGGTCCCAGTAAGAGACTGGGGAGAGCAAAAGAGAAACTGTGGAGGGCTTAAGCGTGGGAGTACTTAAGCAGACCAGAGGAGTGCTTAATGGACCGGTGTGGTAGAGAGAGAGGATCAGTACCGGATGGTGCCGCAAGCCTGGATCAGCGCTGAAACAGACGCCAGCCAGGATGTTCAGCCGCTGATGCAAGCTTTGAGTTAAGGGCAGTGTGGATGGCTTATCACGCTCATCATTATGGGCTCTGATATTTCAACTTTCACCAGCTTTACCTGCAAAGTGGGCACATCAGATGGCTGAAAGAACACTTCATGTGACTCACCAGGTGATAGAACCAGGGCCCCAGTGTGCACAAGTGGTCTTCATGCTGGAGTGGAAGTGAATGTGACTGATGTAAATGAGGCCCGTTGTGTATTAGTTTAAGGCGTATGTGCTATTTGTGTTATTCTGTTTCGGGACATAGTGTTGTGGTGTGGGTGTTTGGTAACGGTGAGGGTGAAGTGTATGGCGGTCGTGTGTATGAATGTACCTTTTTGATGGAGAGAATAAAGAGCTGCGGAATCATGACCCTCCACTGTGTCTTATTCTATTCCATCTTTACAGTATATATATATATGTATATGTATATATAAAGCACACAGATAGAAAGGTCAGATTGCTGCCAACCCATCATGCAGTTATAGGTCAAGCAGATATGTAAATGAGGACATGAGGACATAACACACACTGGACGACCCAGATAGACCACCAGCAGAGAGGATCGTTTAATCCGCTGACAGGCACAAGAAGCTCCCGCAGCTTCCTTGTCCGATATCCAGACACAGATGGCACCTTCATTACACACCCCTGTCTCTGCCCGCACCATTTCCAGACCCTTAGCAGTAGGGACAAGTTGGTGCCACAGTGCCCGTTCCGTGTCCTGCCATTGGCAGCCAGCCACTGTCGCAGTGGTGTCGTGAATGACAAACCTGGACTGGGCAGTCATGGGCTGGAGGTTAGGGGACCAGCCTTGTGGCCGGTGGTGGTGAATCGTCAAGCTGCATGGGCTGGGTTGTCGCATCCATGCCGGGATGTCTGGGGTGCTGCGTTACATGATGGCCTGATGCCATACTGAGAGACGCTGCTTCTGTGTGTGTAGCTCAATAAATATAATCCATCCATGTAATCTGAGAGTTATACAGCCACATTTATCTGAGGCAGCCCTAACAGGACAGGACGGGGACTTCAAATGAGTGGCATTATTGTTGTGAGAATTCATTCAGCTAAATAAAAGGCTGTAGGGCGTCTTTCATCCGCAGTGGAGATGCTGTGACATCACTTTGGTGCCAGAACTGACAAGTTAATGAACTGACTTAATGAAGCCATTAGAACAGAAATGCATAGGCTGCTATTTTAATTAGGCAGGTTTTCATGATATTCATGCTAAGCACTCCATAGCACAGCGCCAATGCTGTTCCCACATTCTCGGAAAAGTGAGACTCCTCCAAGTTCGAAATCCCAGTTTAACCCGAGGAAATAACCCAAGCCAAAGGTCAAGAATGTCCGGTCCGTGTAGCAGGCTCACTCAGATAGGAGAAATAGAAGCAACATGATATCAGGCAGAGCTGCACCACAGCTGGGCCGGTGCCATGGTTAATATTCAGGCCAGATTTGTTCAAGGTAACTTCCTAATGAATACACCTGGGAGAGTAGGACTGGAATCCAGCATCTCACATGAGTGTGAAATCAAGACTGGATCTGTCAGAGGAGCTGATAACACCACAGGAGAGCACGTCTTCAACTCTATCACGCACACGGAAAATATCCTGAAATAAAAAACGTCATGTCGAATCAGGCTTCAGCTTGCATGATCTGATCACTCAGCGGAGATTCATCTGGGAAACCGACACTTTCCCTGTTGATTTAATGAAACCCGGGCCAAATCTTCAATTTAGGCTTCATGCTTTCCTGCTGTCACGGTGACCTTTACCTTAACTCCACCGAATCGAATCTTCTCAAGGGTCTTAAAATTAAAGAAGCTCTGAGAAGCTCTCTTTGAAGTGACGCCATTGAAGAATCACTTCGCCTCCCTAAAGACCTTTCAGTGAGGAACCCTGTCGGTAAAGAAGATATGTACGTGTGGAAAACCATTTTCAAGTAAAGTGCCTTAAAGATCATCAAAGACTCGGACAGTCGTACATCCTGGCCAGGAACCTTTCAGGAACTCCATATTTAGATCTATATAGTATAGATTCAATTATATTGGATTATCTTTACTGTCCACTGTAGTGGAAATAAATCATTGGCTTCTTCTTAGATGCATCATCCGTGTCATAACAAAACCTCACAACACCAACTGTCTTTATTTTTATCCACAGTTTTAATAAGGCCAGGCTATTCTGGGCATCGTGTGAATATTCCATAAAGAATGGACCAATAGAGTTGAAGGGATCAGTCAGCTGTGTTTTCCAAATTTCATGGGTTAAGGATTACTGCAGCCTTGTGCAAGACCCCTTGGTCAGAGGACCCTGCTGTTCCCTGTTCGAACACTAGATGGAGGTACAGACTTTTTGACCACAGGACTAAAACCAGGGGCCTCATGCAGGACTGCAGGAACCCTGCATCGGATTTCCCTGCCTGTGCTGATAGAAAAGATGAGGTCGACAGTTTGACCATATCGGCACAGACAAAGCTGTATGTGAGATAGGTGGGTGGTTGATGGACGACTGCAAACCGGATACTCTGTATTTGAATATGTTTAAATAAATCTAAATACTTCAGTAAATATAAATATATCAGGAAATAGGGAAAGAAGTAAATGAAAATAGTGGCCCTAACTCACAGGCCCTTTGAAGTTAGCTCAGTAGGGGGAGGAGCTACTTGTAAAATACCTGAGAGGGCTTCACTCCCCCGAGTAAAGTGAGCATGGCGGCTGATGCTACTTTACAATGGTAGTGGTAGCAGATGTCTGCAAACCGGATATCCCATTGTTTTCAACAGGGCCACGATAAAAACGTCCGGCTCCAAAGCCAGCAACATTCCACAGCCTGCGGATGTGAGCAGAACGTTCTGTCAGGAATTCAGTTTTCCTGACTTTTGCCATTGACCTAAACGATGGCATACGCTGGATGTGGATTTTGGAGAAACGTTTTGTTGATGAATTCCCAGTATTATACAATGCAACCAGATTCTTCCGAGAAAAGACACAAAAACACGGATCAAATCTCGTATTAAACGTATTAAATATAGTATTTACTGATTCTTTTTATTTCCTTTAAATCATTTTTAACATGGCACTCAGCATAAACAGTGTTTGTGTAAACATGGATTACACTGAAAATGGGATTTATTGCTTGAATTTTAGAAGATTGATTATATTTATTATTAGTTAGTCAACACAAAGACGTGTACATAAAAAAGTTATTTGCCCAGTAAATGAGGATCATATTTTAAACTAGAATAGTAATTTATATGGCATACATATAATACATAAGCCTGAAAAATGAGCCAGTTCAATGGATTCCCTTTTACAAATGTGTGCAACCGGAGTTCTACAAGACTGGAGTCAGACCCGCTGGCTCTTATTGATAAAAGTTAGATCGTAAAATGACTGTACACAAATTTGACCAACATTATTTATGAGTTTCATCTGTGGTGTATCAGTACACGCAAAAATCATGTCTGGTAGAAGTATGTAACTATAAGTGTTATACAGAAATACTTGATTTGCAACTATTATTAAACAAAACGTTAATACCAATAAATAAGAATAAAAATAGAAAACAGTGGTATTAATTATTCGTACACATGGGAATCCAGAGGACAAGTGAAGGTAATAATTTACATGCACATTACTCTCAGCACGTACTGTTTAAATATAATATATATATACAGTATATATATCGTCGCTGTCCAATGAAAAACATGTATCTCCAATTTTGTCCATTTTGACTTTTATGCATCATTTGAAAACAGCAGCTGCCGTTTACACTGTGTGAGAATCTCATGATGAATGGACCAATAGAAAAGGCCCAAAGGTTCTTGGAAAGACGTCTGGTTCCATTGAGTTACATTAAAATTAAATGAGGTTTTTGGCCTCTCCTGTAAACCTGCAGTTTTGGAGATACTTGTTTTTCTGTGAACAGCGAGGATCGATATGTATATATTTATATGTATATAAAGTGTGTGTGTGTATATATATATATATATATATATATATATATATATATATATATATGTACTTTATATACATATAAATATATATCTACGTATATATAGATAAATCCAGCATTTGTTATATTAGCCAAATAATCAAATAAAATAATATCCATAATGCATCACTTTGAAGTCCGCTCAGTATTGTGAGCAGTGCTTAACCTTCACCTAAACTCCATCTACAAGCACAGCCATTGGCTCGTAAGCCTCTGGGCGCTGTTGTTTTATTGGCTCCCTACTGCATAAAATAGGGCACGCTTGATGTAAATGATATGCAAATGAGGTACTGATAGGCTGCTACTTCATTTCACACATGGATGATCATTCAACATTTGTGCTCAAAGCTCTGCGTGAGTCACAGAGTAGTTCGAACGCCAGTGAAGGTGGTCAGAGTGAGTGGGCCAGCAGGCTTTCCCTCTCCTGTGTGATTATGCCCTGATATTATAGCGCCAATGCACAAAATCGCCGGCATGAAGCTTATTTAAGTGTGTTTGGAAAGCATATATCAAACAATCAATAACCGAGCATCAGCGGTGAACACAGGGTGACTGGGGTGAGTGGGAAGAGAACTGTTCTATGCTGGTTCCGGTGTTGCAGATGGTTCCTGTTTGCTGGTGAATGATCTGAAACGAGCCCGTACTGTTCCTCTGGGAGCTCCTTGTAGGACCTGTCAGATCGGATCTGTGGGTAATCAGTGATAACCTGTGTAAACTGTGCCTGTTCTCCGTGTAGGGACAGGCTGATGGCGCGCGCGCACCCTGCTCCACTTGCAGAGTTTAAATTCCCCCTCATTTGTGTTTTTATGGAGCCGTTCCCAGCAGCGGCAGGCTCCGGGGGAACCCATCTGTAAACCTTTTGGCAATCCTGCTGCTCTTTGCTCTCTGGCTGAGCAGGTGGCCGCTCATGTGAAACGTCAGCGAGGCTGCACACAAGGCTGGGGAACATATCTTAATTGAAACCAAACAGACCATTCAGCTCATCCACGCACAGTGTACAGGGATCTGCCTGTCGGAATCTGGTGATGTTATTTCGGCACGTCCAAATCCAGTTACTCTTTGCCAAGCTGCTTTGCATTCAACTAAACATTCGCCGCACTGTCCCACCTCTCAGTCTACGAATCCTGCTAGTCAGACCCTGCAGGTATTTATAGCCAGGTCATCCTACCACATGCTACCACCACTTTGAACATGGGAGGTGACCAACTGGTTGTCCAGGGAGCTTATTCCATATAATATATACATATATATATATATATGTATGTACAGTATATACTTTCATAGTCATGTATAGGTTGGCATGCTGGCCCAGTGGGTAGAGCAAGGAGCTGTTAGGTTTGGTTCCTGGCTGGTGCCGGACCGTTCTGTGTGGAGCTTGCATGTTCTCCCTGTGTCAGTGTGGGTTTCCTCCCACAGTCCAATTACATGCAGTCCAGTGAGCTGGAGATGTGTCCCTTAGGTGTGCGTGTTTGATTGAATGTGTATGTCTTTGTGTGTGCCCTGCGATGGACTGGCAGCCTGTCCCGGGTGCTTCCTCCCTTTCACTCAGTAAGCAATAAGGTGGCCTCCAGCACCTTCTGCAAAGGGGATAAGCAGCTCAGAAGATGAATGAATAAAAATAAATAAATAATAATAATTATTATTGTTATTAATAATAATAATAATATATATATATATATATATATATATATATATATAATGTATATATGTATATATAATGTATATGTGTGTGTGTGTGTATATATATATATATATATGTAATTAAATATGATGGAATTTAATAACCAGATTGTTTATTATTTAACTAGCTCACAAGCTTCCTGCGTGTGTATATGTATATATACATATATATTGTTATGTATATTGTTAATCATAAGTCAAAATACACTAGTTTGATTCCAGATTGAAATTCCATCAGCATCAGCAGCATCCCTTCTTTATTTAGTGATAACTGCAAATACTGAACATTTTTGTGGAAGAAAAACATATTGAACTTAAAAATTCTACTCCCCGTATGAATGTTTTTTAGATGTGGTATTTGGTAATGGCTTTTTAATTTTTTAATTTCTGGGTTACTGTTCAAATATGTGACACTGAAGACATTAAAGAAGAATTCTATCCATATTTCAGAATTTTCCGAATAATCCATCCTTTGAGCTGGACGCGACTCATGCGGAGTGGTTTGACGTGAAATGGTTTATTGTTGAGAAACGTAAGTGCTGGTGATGGTGATGGAACCAGGGATCACCGTGTCTGCCATTTTACCATTTACCATTTTACACCCTCGAGTTTTAATATGGAGTGTTGGTAAATGATGATGGTAAACTGGTCAGAAATGGACACTGCATGTAGCGGATTACAATAAATAGATGAAAATACATTTGTGTCAATCATAAAACAGTGTGTGAGACATTCAGACAGCATATATCTCACCTTCAGTGTGGGAGCTTTCAGTGGCGTTAGATTCTGAGGTCTGGTTCTGTGAACACTCCTGACTCTGTAATTGTCTCGGGAACAAAGCATTTCACACCGAGTTACTCTGAATGACCCTGCTGACGAGTTAACTGTTTAATTATGCACACAGAAACATCAGTGCGAGCCTTTCCGCTAAAGGTCAGATGTTTGAGTCTTATCCCTTCTATTTAAGCTCCTGTTCAGATTCTTTTGATCTGCTCATCAGAGGCTTTTGCATGATCTTCTGGACTTTGTGCCAGCAGTGTTCATACACGCTGCTACGCTGGCAGTCTAATTCATAATGAACAGCCTTGTAATGCAGAACAGGAGCGTTTTCACTGGCGACCTCGTAACATACGCGTCCCTGTATACTCTATAGATTTCTAACTCTACATGTCTCCAGTCTAAGGTGTCTATCTATCTGTCTCTCTCTCTATATATATGTATATATATACATATACACATACACATACACACTGTTCAGACTGCTGCCCTTTTGACATGCAGACCTATCAGGACTGTTGAACTCTTGAACACACACAGACACACACACAATGAACACACGCAATGTCATATACTCAGTGATGCATATCAGAACTGTACACAGCATTATTAATATACAGTATAATATTTATTTCCACTCACATCTCTTTTTTTAATGCTGCTAAATTATGTGTAATAATCTGCACATGTTTATTATTATCAAGCTCTTTATCACTTTCCAGCGTTAAGTTTACAGCTACAGTGTTATGTTTCCATGTGTATATGTTACAGTGTGCACTAATATCATCACTTGGAAACAGAGCTATATCTTTCTATACAAGTTTAATATTTCTGTAAGTGTAATGTATAATTTCCTGTTGGGTACTTCCCCCTCCCCCCCCCCCTTCTATATTTATACTCATGTCTCGTCTGCACGGTTATGTTTCTAGTATGGCTTGTGTGCTTGCACATTGCACGTTTCCATTTGCACATTGGAGTATTGGAGAAACGCAATCTCGTTCAGCTTTGCACTCCTGTTGTGAAGTCTGAATGACAATAAAGTTCACATTGACTTTGGCGTGTGTGTGTGTTTGTGTGTGTGTGTGTGTGTGAGAGAGAGAGTGTGTGCATGTGTTTGTGCGTATCTGTGTGTATGGTGTGTGTGTGTGTGTGTGTGTGTGAGAGAGAGAGCGTGTGCATGTGTTTGTGCGTATCTGTGTGTATGGTGTGTGTGTGTGTGTGTGTGTGTGAGAGAGAGAGCGTGTGCATGTGTTTGTGCGTATCTGTGTGTATGGTGTGTGTGTGTGTGTGAGAGAGAGAGAGTGTGTGCATGTGTTTGTGCGTATCTGTGTGTATGGTGTGTGTGTGTGTGTGTGTGTGAGAGAGAGAGTGTGTGCATGTGTTTGTGTGTATCTGTGTGTGTATCTGTGTGTATGGTGTGTGTGTGTGTATGTGTATGTGTGTGTGTATCTGTGTGTGTGTGTGTGTATCTGTGTGTGTGTGTGTGTGTGAGCGTGTGAGCGTATCTGTGTGTGTGTGTATCTGTGTGTGTATCTGTGTGTGTGTGTGTGTATCTGTGTGTGTGTGTGTATCTGTGTGTGTGTGTAGTTGTGTGCGCGTGTGTGTGTGTGTATCTGTGTGTGTGTGTGAGTGAGAGTGTGTGTGTATCTGTGTGTGTGTGTGTATCTGTGTGTGTGTGTGTGTGTGAGAGCGTGTGAGCGTGTATGTGTATCTGTGTGTGTATCTGTGTGTATGGTGTGTGTGTGTGTGTATCTGTGTGTGTGTGTGTGTGTGTGAGCGTGTGAGCGTGTATGTGTATCTGTGTGTGTGTGTGTATCTGTGTGTGTATCTGTGTGTGTGTGTGTATCTGTGTGTATGGTGTGTGTGTGTGTGTATCTGTGTGTGTGGTTGTGTGCGCGTGTGTGTGTGAGTGAGAGTGTGTGTGTATCTGTGTGTATGGTGTGTGTGTGTGTGTATCTGTGTGTGTGTGTGAGTGAGAGTGTGTGTGTATCTGTGTGTGTGTATATCTGTGTGTGTTTGTGTACGCGTATGTGTGTGTGTGTGTGTATCTGTGTGTGTGTATCTGTGTGTGTGTGAGCGTGTGAGCGTATCTGTGTGTGTGTGTGTGTGTGTGTATCTGTGTGTGTGTGTGTATCTGTGTGTATGGTGTGTGTGTGTGTGTGTGTGTATCTGTGTGTGTGTGTGTAGTTGTGTGCGCGTGTGTGTGTGTGTATCTGTGTGTGTGTATATCTGTGTGTGTTTGTGTGTATCTGTGTGTGTTTGTGTACGCGTGTGTGTGTGTGTGTATATCTGTGTGTGTTTGTGTACGCGTGTGTGTGTGTGTGTATCTGTGTGTGTGTGTGTGCCTCTGTCTGTCTGGCGTTTTGGTTGAACCAGATGGAAGCTGCCCGTTTTCTGTTCACCAGGCTGCAGGATGACCAGATTAGCTCTGGGAGTTTACGGGTCATGAGCATCTGACTTATTTCTCTTACTTCTTACGAGTCTGAAGACATTAATACCCTTCTTTACACACTTTAGAGGAATTCCTCAGCGTCTTTTCACTGCTCCAGTAGAACATGCTATTCTCAAAAACTCATCAGCGTGACCGTGGCCAACATGACTGAAGTGGCTGTGCTAAGCCCGAGCTTGTGTGGCTTGTTATTTCCCATTCACAGAGACTCAGTGGGTCTGAAACAACGAAATCATATTTGACTAAATCACAGTGTCAGGCTTTTAACTCTACGGCCACGCGGAGCCTGTTTCTGGGAAATGGTGGTAAATCTTTGATAATCATATAGCAGTGTTACAGTGGTTGGTGTAGCGGCTGACACCACTACCATCCAGCGAGCCACCACCAGGGAGACTGGGGTTCGATTCCCTGTCTGGGTGACTATGCTGTGCTACACCAATAAGAGTCCTTGGGCAAGACTCCTAACACCACGTGGGCCTCCCTGTAATATGATTAACTTTGTGAGTCGCTCTGGATAAGAGCGTCAGCTAAATGCCGTAAAAGGACTGTATATCAGTCAGTGCTCAGATGGCTGTGCTATTTTGCTGCATGATTAGCAACAGTCAGCAAGGCTGGACAGTTATGTGTTTGATTAAGTTATTCAAATTAAGTTGAGAGACCTGAAGGTAATCAGATGCTTTAGAGGCTTTGAGAGACCTGAAGGTAATCAGACCCCTTAGGAGTAGAGGCTTTGAAGAGACCTGAAGGTAATCAGATGCTTAGGAGTAGAGGCTTTTTGAGAGGACCTATGCTTAGCAATAGAGGGCATTGACAGACAGCCAATGTTGACCAAAGTGCTGTACAGCTAATGAAAGCCTAATTAAAAACAGATCTTAAACTTCGTTCTGGTTGGCAGGCGGTGCGGTAGCCTATCCTAGCACTTATTAGGCAGAAGGCAGGAAACAGCCTTTACAGTTCTCCAGTCCTTTGTAGGACAGACACATACACACTCACACCTGGGGTGCAGTTTAGCGTCTCCAGTCACCACACACAGCATGCCTTTGCACTGTGGGAGGAAAGCTACACAGACGTGGGGAGAGCAAACAAACAGAGAGACCCCAGATGCCTCAGCTGGGAATCAAATCCAGCGATTTCTTGCTGGGAGCTGACAGCACTATCCGCCACACCACTGTGCCGCCCCAGAACTCAATCTTCAGATTAAAACACAAGGGAATAAAAGAAATGATGCAGACAGATAAAACGAAACTGAGTTTTAATGAAGACTAGAACGCAGGCTAGGCACACTCAGACGCTTAGGAATAGAGGCATTCAGAGACCTAAAGGTAATCAGACGCTTAGGAATAGAGGCTTTGAGAGACCTGAAGGTAATCAGACGCTTAGGAATAGAGGCTTTGAGAGACCTGAAGGTAATCAGACGCTTAGGAATAGAGGCTTTGAGAGACCTGAAGGTAATCAGACGCTTAGGAATAGAGGCTTTGAGAGACCTGAAGGTAATCAGACGCTTAGGAATAGAGGCTTTGAGAGACCTGAAGGTAATCAGACGCTTAGGAGTAGAGGCTTTGAGAGACCTAGGAATAGAGGTAATCAGTAATCAGATGCTTAGGAATAGAGGCTTTGAGAGACCTGAAGGTAATCAGACGCTTAGGAATAGAGGCTTTGAGAGACCTGAAGGTAATCAGATGCTTAGGAATAGAGGCTTTGAGAGACCTGAAGGTAATCAGACGCTTAGGAATAGAGGCTTTGAGAGACCTGAAGGTAATCAGATGCTTAGGAATAGAGGCTTTGAGAGACCTGAAGGTAATCAGACGCTTAGGAATAGAGGCTTTGAGAGACCTGAAGGTAATCAGATTCTTGGGAATAGAGGCTTTGAGAGACCTGAAGGTAATCAGATGCTTAGGAGTAGAGGCTTTGAGAGACCTGAAGGTAATCAGATGCTTAGGAATAGAGGCTTTGAGAGACCTGAAGGTAATCAGACGCTTAGGAATAGAGGCTTTGAGAGACCTGAAGGTAATCAGACGCTTAGGAGTAGAGGCTTTGAGAGACCTGAAGGTAATTAGATTCTTGGGAATAGAGGCTTTGAGAGACCTGAAGGTAATCAGACGCTTAGGAATAGAGGCTTTGAGAGACCTGAAGGTAATCAGACGCTTAGGAATAGAGGCTTTGAGAGACCTGAAGGTAATCAGACGCTTAGGAATAGAGGCTTTGAGAGACCTGGAGGGTGCTTGGTGGAGGATCCATAGAGTAGACACAACAGTTTAGGTGGTCCCACAGATGCTCAGTTCAGGTCTGGGGGATTAGGGGGCCGTGGGTAGTACTTGGTAGTCTTGGTCATGCTCTTCCTCCTTGTCAGACATTACTAGCCTATGATTTATGTGGCATTGTCTCGCTGGAGGATTCCCCCCAGGATAAACAATCAGCATGTATCGCCTCTTCTACCCATGACAGCACTGAGGGGTATGTGTGCAGACAGCCTATCACACACCTCATATACCCATCAAGCCAGCTCACGACTCGTGATTTCATTCATGAGCTACGCTCTGCCGCTGTCGAAAGTAGTAGATCTAATAATAATGTGACTCGACTGTGTTTATTGATCATCTGTAAATTTTCCCCAAGGGCAATTTTATCTAATCTGGGTTCTTTTGATGCCTCTAAATGGGACTGTCAAGCAGGCAGACTGACTAACACCATAAAACCTCAAAATAAGCTGCTTAAAATTAAGACATTAAATACACATTATTTATTTATTTTATTAATTTTCCAGAAAAGAGAGAGAAAATATAAATACTGCAGTGCTTCATGTTTTGGAGTAAATCTCCTGACCATCACAGTCTTGACTTGGGTTTCCCACATTTTATGATCCAGGCAAATCCCGAAGAATGCAATTCCTATAGTGTCCTGGACAAATATCCCGCTTTAGTCAGAAATGTGTCACATTTATTAGGAAAAAATCTGATTTCTGGTTCATGGTGACTTCTACAGGTCAGCTAATCCACAGTCTAGATGCGGTTACTGAAGATGCATGGTAACCTTTAAATTCAGTGGAGAATGTGGGGCAGTAAGCAGTAATTTATTGGTGGACTGGAGGGAACTGCCAGAGGAGGGAGGAGCATTCATATTGTAAATATACTGTGACCATGTAATGCCTGAAATCGAGCAGTACATTTTGAATTAGTTCTAGTTCTGTGCTGTTGCCAGTAGCAAGCCTAGTGGCAGCATTTTGGACAAGTTGCAGGCAGGACAATGAAGACTGACTGACTCCCACATTAAGAGCATTACAGTAACCACGGCGGGGTGCAGTAAAAGCATGTAACAGGTCATGTGATACGCAAGTAAACAACTTCCTTTGGCAACTGGATTTGTTTGGCTGTTATTTAAACAGAGAGGGTTCCCAGTCGACCCCAGTACTTTCAGCATACCTCAGTAAGTCAAGAGAGCAACAACCTCAACAATAGTTTGTATACTCCCAGAGGCATGGGCTCTAGGGTTGCCACCTTTCATACATGAAAAAAAAGAACCGAGGGACGTGGACATGTGTGAGTGACGTGTTCAAAATCGCGTCCTGTATGTGATCTGATTCCGGGGTGGGGTGGGGTTGTTGTTTGAGGGAGAGTGTGATCAATCATGTGTGATACATGTGTTTATCGGACATTTACAGTAATACGTAACATAGCGTGTCCCGTATTTGAGCTGAGCCCGGGGAGGAGGTGGGGTGGAGGTTGTGAACATTCATGTGTGTTTGACAGACGTATATATCAGACATTTACGGAAATACGGAACATATTTACGGACATTTACGGAAATACGGAACAAATTTACAGACATTTACCAAAATAAGGAACAAATTTTATGGACATTTACGGAAATACGGAACAAATTTACGGACATTACGGAAATACAGAACAAATTTACGGACATTTACGGAAATACGGAACAAATTTACGGACATTTACGAAAATAAGGATCAAATTTACGGACATTAACGGAAATACGGAACAAATTTACGAACATTAACGGAAATACGGAACAAATTTACGAATATTAACGGAAATACGGAACAAATTTACGGACATTAACGGAAATACGGAACAAATTTACGGACATTAACGGAAATACGGAACACATTTACGGACATTTACGGAAATACTGAACAAATTTACGGACATTACGGAAATACGGATCAAATTTACGGACATTAGCGGAAATACGGATCAAATTTACGGACATTAGCGGAAATACGGATCAAATTTACGGACATTAGCGGAAATACGGATCAAATTTACGAACATTAACGGAATTACGGAACAAATTTACGGACATTTACGGATATACAGAACAAATGTACGGACATTTACGGAAATACAGAACAAATTTACGGACATTAACGGAAATACGGAACAAATTTACGGACATTAACGGAAATACGGAACACATTTACGGACATTTACGGAAATACTGAACAAATTTACGGACATTACGGAAATACGGATCAAATTTACGGACATTAGCGGAAATACGGATCAAATTTACGGACATTAGCGGAAATACAGATCAAATTTACGGACATTAGCGGAAATACGGATCAAATTTATGAACATTAACGGAATTACGGAACAAATTTACGGACATTTATGGATATACAGAACAAATGTACGGACATTTACGGAAATACGGAACAAATTTATGGACATTTATGGAAATACAGAACAAATTTACGGAAATTTACTGGTATTGGTATACGGGACGCAACATTTAATGGCCAAATAAAGGACGATTCCGTTTTTTACGGGACGGGTGGCAACCATAATGGGCTCCTAATTTGGAGTGAGATTACATCACCTCCTTTACAGAGCTTTCTGAACATTTAACAATGTTAGTAGTCTTAAATTCACCCGTCTTAACTCTGGTTGGGACACGTGGTCAACATAAAAGTCAGAACGAGTATATCATCACTGTCCAAAGAAAAACAGGTATCTCCAAAATGGCAACTTTAAAGGAGAGACCAAAAACCACATTTCATTTGAATGGAAGTCAATGGAACCAGACGTCTTTCCAAGCAGTTTTGGGCCCATCTGTTGATCCTTTTTTCATAAAATTTATTACAGTGTAAACAGCAGCTCATGTGATCAAATGAGGCATTAATGTAAAAATCAACAAAAACAGAGATACATGTTTTTCTTTGGACAGTGATGATATAATTTCACTAATACAACAAAGACGCTGATTAGATCAGCTTTTAATAGCTTGTCTTTGTCTTCACAAGACTAGGTGTGGGTGCACATCACATATTTGAGTTTGAGTTAATGAGCTTTGCACTATGATGCATCTACAGCAGTGAGAGTTAGCATAGCGGATTAGCCTGAGTGAATATCATTTGATCCACTGTGATGACTCTACTCTGAGGTCAGTGTGTGTGGAAATGGACCGTATCCCTTGAGTGAAGGAGAATCAATAAACTAGACAGACTGAGACCTATCACAGGTACACCAGTCTGAGGTCATATCGGTTGTTTTGATGGGAAAGATCAACAACGCAATATCTGGACAAACTTCACAAACTTCAAACCCATTAACTGCAGCTGTGTTTTTTTTTTTTTTTTTTTTAGGTCCAGCAAGAAGACCGTTCCAGACGTGTATGTGGGGAACCTGGCTATAGCTGATCTGGTTCACGTGACTGTAATGCCCTTCCTCATCCACCAGTGGGCACGTGGGGGCCACTGGGTGTTCGGCAGCACCCTCTGCACCGTTATCACCTCCATGGACAACTGCAACCAAGTGGCATGTGCTGCAGTAATGACCGCTATGAGCCTGGACAGGTGGGTCAGTTCACTAGGAGGCTAATTTATTTGCATTTATTCATTTTAATTTATTAACAGATCAAGGTGTCTTATGCCCGTCATTTCTTTTCCTTCTGATGTTTTGAATGACTTCCAGAATATCCAATGAACAAGACTCGATAGAAATGTGTAGCTCATCCTACCGAACTGATTCAAAGCACCTTGAACTGGTATAGTGACCGTAAGGCTTACAGAGAGAACAGTTGATAGACAGGAATAGCTGCACCCAGAGAGAACCACCTGACAGGAATTAAACTTGGTGGGCAGCTTTGCCATCATGAGACACGCAAATGATATGAGTTTCATGATTGGCGGAGCATGTGACACAATAACGGGCCTTCTTGATTTACCTGACTGACCCAACAGCCGTGACTGCGGACATTCATCAAGCAGTGGTGTCCTCCATGGGTCATCCTGTGCAGCACCATTGGCAGACGGCTGCACCACGCAGGACTACATGCACACAGACCGTTACCACGACTGTCCTTAACACCACGTCACCGTCACCAAAGACTGCAGTGGTGTCGTACCAGACTGTCACGTGTGACTCAGAATGGCAGCGGGTCATCTTCAGTGACGAGTCCCGCTTTAGTCTTGTTGGAGACGACCAACGAATCGTGGCTTAATTATGTGTAACTTAACACAGTGTAAGGGTCCGGGCGGTGCCACCTGCACCCAGCAGAGGGCGGCAGCGGTGGCGCCGTTCTGAGAGAACTACAGCCCGGAACGCCAACCCCCAGAATGCCCCGGGCTGATTACCCAACAAGCTACACCTGAAGCACCGGCCATATAAGCCCCCACCAAACAGCCGTCACTGCTACACCTTTGTAGAGGGGTAGACGGTATGGTGAAAACAGAAAACAGACCTGTGCTGTAAAGTGAGAGGCCAGCTGGGTACAGAAAATAAAGACAGAGAAAGAAAGAAAGAAAGAAAGGTGTGAGTCAAAGAAGAAAAAAATCCCCTACCTGTTAAACTCCTTCCCCGGTTGTTTTGGTTCCCTGGTTGTTTTGGTTCCCTGGTTGTTTTGGTTCCCTGGTTGTTTTGGTTTGTTTATAAATCCTTTGTTTGAGCTTCCCGCCCTTTCTCTCCCTCTCCTTCACCAAACCCCTTCTGACTCGCCTCTGGTGTACTGGCGCACAGCGCAGTGCTAACACATGGGGCCATCACTACCGAGGTCAGGGATTTGATCCTCACCTCAGCTCAGTTTTCACAAACCCCAAAGCAGTTCACTCCCGCACACATTGTTTCACGAGTGTCCACGTCCAGGAAGCCTGTCTGTTTGCGCAAACGGGTTCCTGCCCTGCGCCTGGGTCCACACACCCAACCACTCTGTGACATTTATGTTTATTTTCTTAAATTAAATGACTCTATTTCATGTTTCCCTACCAAAAGCAATCATAACCATGGCAAAACTTGGGCAGAATATTTACCAAATATTTGTAATATATAGGGAGTGACTGTTTTGGTAGGTGAGACTCCTACACCAGCCGGTACATGAGCAGCAAATACGGCTTATAACAGTTGTAGACACAAAGTCATATTTTATATTAAACACAAAGGTTTATTAACTGTGTGTGTCAGGAGTGATAATTCTTAATGCTACACATTATTTATCATTGTCACATCAGCTGCTGCTGTTTCCCCTCCTTGCCCATAGAGGTCACCCTCACCTGAATTCTAGGCATTGTGATCACACCTGTTTTTAATCAGCAGCCATTGTGTGTACTCCAGACTCCAGTTTGCTGAATGCTGGTTGTCCCCTGCAGCTCTGAGCGTGTGTATTCGCGTTTCCCTGCTCTGGTTATAGTTCCTCACTTTGGTTTGTGGTTTCTGAGTTTTGGACCGTGTCTCTGCACCCTTAATATTGGCTGTCTGAAGAATCATCTGGATTTAACCTGGCTCGGTTATGGACATTGAGTTTTGTCTTACGAATCTGCACCTGACTCCAAACTCTTGGATGGCGTTTATGATAGCAGCATCATCAAATCTATCTTTACAAGCCCAATTCTGAAAAACCTTTGATCTGGAAATATAATTAATATTTTATCTTACCAGCATCTTTGTTTTGTAAAAATGCGCTCGTTCTGAAATTGCTGATTGGAACACATTCCAGTTGGGGCAGGAGCAACTTGGAGACTAGGACCAAAATACAATGTTCAGAAATATTTCAAAGAGCAATCATGAGTGAGTTTAAAAAGGCCTAGTCATCTATGAGCCAGGATGGGTGCCAGAATATGCATCAGCAAATATCCACCTGCTTGAGAACAACATTCCTCTTTGAAAGTCCTGCAGGTTTGAAGGTTTTAGCTTCTGTTTGCCTTGATGCAGCTCTGCACAAGGAGCTTCGTGAGGAGCGACCAAGGCTAATTTACAGATGTAAATTGAATCACCATTTTTATTTTTTTACTGCACTGAAGCATCAACCAATAGAACAGAATGCACTGAACCAATAACATTGGTTAACTAGAGGGGTATTAAAGCCCCCCAGCATTAGACTGTGGAGCAGTGGAGGTAAAAGTTGATTTTGAGTTTATTGGCTCAGGTGCTGTATCTGTTTAGTAGAGAAACACCTGTGACACAGTGAAATCCTCCAGTCCAGATAACTCGAGGCAGAAACCAATACTCTCGGAGATGAGCAGAACTGAAGGACATTATGTTTTTGGCTTTAGGCCTAAACTTCTCCGGGTAACCGCTAAATCCCATCAAGAATAGATTGTGCTGGAGTTTTTCCCAGTCTAGAGTGAGGCAGCCCTTATCTCTGCGGTCTCGGCCGTCATTGAAAAGCTGTTCATGTATTTCTTTATCATTACGTCTCAGTTCCCAATCAGTCTGCTCCATTTCGCGCCTGCTGACCTTTTTAGATGAGCGTGTCTCAGGGTAGGATGAACGCTGAATACTGAACCCAGTAATACAGGAATTTCCTAGCAGGGGAGAAATGCTATACAGTCACAGCACACCTGCCTAATGTTGGCACAACACCACTCCCCATCTGGGGATTACTAATCCTGGCGTTATTGTTAATTACAGAGGGATTATATCTCACCTTTAAACAGAGTTGATTCTCAGGTTCCTGTTGATGGTGTGAAATGCTTGAGTGCATTGGCATCAGTAGAGTATTGACTGGATTGTGCCAGTCTTGGAACGCACGCTCCAGTCTCCTGAAGACGTTAAGTATCTCTTTAAAAGCCACTTAAAAGCCGCATGTGCATGAGAGGGCTGCAGGGAAGTGTGTAAACCCAGACTCATCTGTCATGCTGAAAATTAAACCCCAGTTTATTAGTTCTAATTATTTTAAGGTCTCTGATGTGAATGGATACCAACTAATGTACAGATCAGATGTTTCATGATTCTAAACTGAGCTTAAAGTCAGCGAGGTGCCGTCTGAAGGACTCCAGTGAGAGTAAATCATCTGGAAATATGAGTAACCCAACTATGTACACTACCGCTCAGAGGTTTACACAACTACTCCTACAAGGTTCTCCTTATATTCAGCTTAATGTTTTCCTTTATATTCCTATAAATAGCACTCATGGAATTAGGCAGTCCACCTTAAACTCTAACATGGAACTTTAAATGAGGATATAACAGCTTAAGCGTTTTTTTTTTTTCTAAGCGGTTTTGGACCAATTCTATTGGTCCGTCCATCATGAATATTCACAAAGGCTAACTAGAGCCTTTTAAATTGATCACTTTTTTTTTTTTCTCAACAAAGTATATATTAGAGGAGGCAGTGTGGCCAAAACATAATATTCCAACACACCCAGAGTATATGTGCTATATCAGGATATTTATTCTCATCAGTTGGAACAGTTAAGTGCAATCCTGTAAAGGCTTTTAGATAATCACTTTAGTAGTTGTTGTTGTTGTTGTTGTTGTTGTTGTTGTTGTTGTTTATCTTTTTAAAAATAAAGTGGCACATAAACTTTACCACACATCAACAGAAATAAATACAAACAAATAAATAAAATACAAATAATAATAATAATAATTATTATTATTATTATTATTATTATTATTATTGTTATTATTAGTGGTGGTGGTGGTGATGATGATAAGGTTGGGGGAAGGGTAATTTAGTGAGAGATTGTGTCCATGCCCAAACCATAAAGCAGCAGTCAAAATAAAAGATGAAAACTACAGCGACAAGACCAATAGTAAATGGATCCAGTTGTAAGGAGCCTTGACAGAGCACTAGCCTTTGACCAGTTCGGAATTGTTGCAGACCATGCCTTATGAAATCCAGCTGTGGCTCGCTTCAAAATATAAATGTCCAAGAAGTAACAAACCCAGGCAAACCCCAACGTAGCTGGAACCTGCCATAAGCCAGCCTAAGGCTGGGGGGGGGGGTGTCTAAACTTTTGAGTGGTAGTGCACATGCTAAATCATCAATACCAGTAATGCACAGAAACACATCTCTAATCATGAATTCTGCAAGTGACTTCAGAATGGAGGAGTTTTATTATACATGACTTCATACAGAATTTATACACGTGGGACTGGGGGCTTACCAGGGGGCTTAACAGGTCTGTCTCAGCCCTACTTTGCTCCATGTCTGCTGCACAGATACTGCAGTGCTGTACGTCACTAGTAGTGCATTAGTAACAGGGTGTTGATGGACAGCTGGTCCTTTCTTCGCTGTGCTCCTCTCCCTCTACTCCTAACGGAAAGGCTTCACAGTGGACTCTAATAGTGTTGTATTAGTGTTGATTTCTTTTAGCTATGAGAGCCTTAGTAAGGTCAGGTACCGCTTCAGGGTCTGGTCTAGACTACAAACACCACTCCGGCTCATTCCTAAAGGTATTAGACGGAGCTCCATCATTCCAGAGAACATGGTTCCTCTACTCCACAGCCCAGTGCTGGGAGCTTTATACCCATCTAATTGACTCCAGGCTTGTGCAGCCGCTCCGGAGCATCCCAATCTATGAGCAGTGCTGTTCTGTGGAGACTGTACAAGCTGTGTGCACAACTGAACACCTGTTCCAGCAATGGGGGCACCTTAGAGAGAGAGAGGAAAGCAGAGGAGGCAGGACATGCATGTATTGGGTTGCGGTAATAAATGAATTAAATATGGGCTTTAATTGCTTTTCTGTTCTGTCATCTCTGGAAATTGGATCAGAGACTGCTACACTGAAGGTGATATTGCGTATAATCGTTTCAGCATCGTGTTTGTGGTGTTCTTGTCTTGTTCTGTTTCCCCAAAGTTTGATGGCCTGTTTTCAGAATTCACAGATGCCATTGTAGTGTCCTCACCGCAGCACTGGGTCACAGCAGCCCTGGTGTAGGGATGCTGGGATTCTGTGAAGAAAAACAGACTACAGTGCGAACTGTTTGATCCCTAGATTTAACTGAAGGTGGTGCGTCAGGGAAACGTATGAACTGTTACACTGAGCGTTTGTTGTTTTTGACAGGAGCAATAAACTACTGGTAAAGTCGTGTAGCAATAATATCTCACTTCCGGGTTCCCCAGCCACCTCTGATCTCCCGGGCTCCATCTCCCAGAGTTCCCTTCCTGATGATGTCACGGCCACATGCCCTGAAATCTCCCACCACACCCCAGGTGTGAGGTCTGATTGCTCACCTGCACCTCATTTCCCCTTCGGGAGATAAACCCCTCAGCACACACCCTCATTGTGAAGTCTTGCCAAGCCATGTTTGCCCACTGAGCGTTCTCTCATTATCTCTGGTATCGATTCCTCTCTGGTTCTGACTCTCTGCTTCAGATTCTCCCTTCTGGTTTAGTTTGCGAGTGTTTGTGTGCTCAGGTTTGAACACCCGTCGTTCTCTGGATTTCTCTCTGGGATTCTTCTCTGGATTAGTTTGCCTATCCGTCTGAGTCTCTGGTTGTCGATCCCTGTCGGTCTGTTTTGTACTTGTTGCTGGTTCTGATTATCAACTAATCAAATAAAAACCCTTTGACTTTTAGCATGGCGCCCGTCTAATAATTTGTTTGTTTGTTTGTTTATTCATTAACGACTTTTATTAACATTTATTAATGACTTGAAGATGCGTATATAATATTTAGGAAAGAGTTTACCATTGTGTCTCTATTACATTACTGCCTTATTACCACTTTAATTACTCACTTATTATTCATAAAGAATTATAAAATAAGCAGATCGTTTTTAGGTAGGTACTTCTTGTTTCTGTTATTTTACCATTTCATAAATACATTAACACTCACAACATTTTTTTTTTATTATTTAAACAATTTATTATAGAGCAATAACCATTTAATTAATAATTAAAACAATTTGTTGCCGTAAAATTACCATACCATTACCTACTTATTACCGATCTGTAAAGTGCTACTGTAATATGAACATTCCACAGAAGGCAGTGTTTAATGTGATTGCTGTGAGATGTTCAAACAAAGAAACAAAAAGGTTCACTGTGGCTACTAGTTACAGGCTACATACATGTAAACTGTCAAGCTGGTCAGAGTTTAGCTCCTGTGGAATCTCTTCTAATGAACAGTTGACTAGCAAAAAAGGAATGGGCATAACCAACATCATGAACTCTGCAGTATGGCACCGCCCATATATTAAAAATATTTAAAATTTAAATTTAAAATAAAATTGTTTTTAAAAAAAGTTTTAGTGTAGGTCAAAAGCCACAAACACACATCCACTGAGTTTACTCAACAACTCTGTTTTGGCATGCAGTTTGCATTACCGGTGGGGTTCCAGATTTGATTACCTGTAGCTCCAGTGCAAACCGCAGACACCGAACATCTGTAATGGGGAAATTGTCTAAATGAGATTCTGACTGAGCTGCTCTGTGACTTTATTGCAGGTATCTGGCTCTGGTTCATCCTTTCCGTCTGATGAGCCTCCGGACGAGGTCCAGGACCATCCGCATTAATCTGTTTGTGTGGCTGACGTCCTTCGTAATGGTGCTGCCCGCATGGCTCCACTCCAAAGTGATCCGGTTCCGAGACGGGCTGGAGAGCTGTTCTCTCAACTTGGTGTCCCCCAGAGAGGTGCTGTGGTAAGAGCCTGAACGCCTCCTCTACTGCAGTGCTGTATAAAGGAACCTGAAGGGGGCCGATTCAACTACATCTACCTCCATAGCCTTCTAAAATTAGACTCCAGGCAGCCATATCCACCTTTTCTCACAGCGTTCCACCATGCTGGATCTCTCTGCTCACAGCCGGTGGGCTTTTCTGTGTTGTTATGGAAATGAAGCGACTGTATTGAATACGTCTGGTGCAGGAAAGGAGTAAACATGCCCTGTCTGTAGTTTCACATTCTCAAATAGCATCAGTCAGTATCAAACTCGGTCTCACTAGCATACCTTCCCAATGAAGGACGTTCAAAGGAACGTCTTCAGTTCAAATCCTCACTGTCAGCAGCTACAGAGGAAGCCATTTTCATTAATATGCTAAGCTCAATTTAAAGTAGAGAGAATGGTTGTCTCTGTACTTTCAGAGAAACCTGATTGGCTAATCGCAGTGTGATGGCTGGCCTCATTTGCATAAATCTAAAACCTCATTTTTAGCTGTATACCACAAAGCACACTGGGAAAGTAATATGCCAGCTGTACCCCAAACATGTCTTTGAATGCCAGTTGCATGTTGATGCATGTGGTGTTACTCCATCATGCCCTGTTATCCAGTTAGCTACGTCGTTAACTCGTATTACAACAGACCATGTGGACCAGGAGGAACCATGTGGTCAGAAACTGTCCGTGGATGAGCAGGAGGAGCACTGCGACCACAGTGCTTCTATAGACTGACTAACTCTGAATCTGGTCTCAGATCTGTGGTCTGATGGTTGACTGCCACTTTAACTGGACTGTGTGTTTGTGTATGTGCCCAGGTACACTCTCTACCAGACCGTGACGTCCTTCTTCCTCCCTTTACCCCTCATCCTCACCTGCTACATCCTCATCCTCTGTTACACCTGGAGAATGTACCGCAAGAACAAGCAGGCTCGCAGGTGTGTAAGCTTTGCTACAGGTGTGTCTGTGGTCCAAGCTTTTGTAGAAATGGGGATGTATCTGGAGTATCGCTGGGGCTTTGTTATGGAAACAGTGGGTAGAAGTAATTCCACTGTGGCTTTATGGGTACCCTCAGAAATCTGTTTCTACCACTTGACTGGGACCTTCGCCAGCAGCTATGAATCCTTTATGGGCTACGAGGCGTCTTAGGCTGTACATTTGGGGAACAACTACTTAAAGAAATGAGTGCATGTACTGAATGTATTCATGAAGTTATTGCATCACAGTATGTAAAAAAAATAACATTCCACATACATTAGGAAACACTTACAGTCTATCTGGATTATTATTTCATTGTGTCTAATTCCAGTCAGATAGAAACAGACTGGCATAGGTCAGAGTGGTCCAGTCTTCCACATTGGGCAGATGTGACCACAGGTTTTCATTTCAACTGAGCAGAAACACACATGCTCAGTTGTTGAAGACTGAGCAGCTGCTCACTGGAGTGGAATCAGGTGTGGTCAGCTTGTTTGGAATGAAAACCAGCCAGAACAACACTATGGAAACGACATCCCTGGCATAGACGATGCAGTCTATACACAAACATTTATTCTAGAAGAAGTGTCTTTAAAATAAGTACATTTTATAGATTTAATTAATTAAATTAGGTCTGCATTGGGTCCAGACGTTTTACTGTCACTACAGGTGTGTTACCTTATCTGCAGGCGTATTGGTGTTCTGATAAAATCCACCGTGTTTAATATTAATCATAAGTTTTGAGTCTTGGCTCACACGAATAGTGACGTGAACATTGTCGACAACCAAAACATTTATTCTAGAAGAAGTAAAGAAGTGTCTTTAAAATATAAGTATGTTTTATAGATTTAATTGTTTTTAATAACAATAAATGTATTCCAAATTTATTCTCTAATTTTTAAAAATGTAGCTGTATTAACCCTGTTTTCAATATGGATCATGGACTAAATACAGATACTTCACTTTTGTATTCTGAACATGCACTGGAGCTATGAAGCTGCCGGGGTTGGCCGTCTGTGTGATGCTATGTTGTAGCTATGATCACCTGGGAGGGACCTTTACCTGCAGCTAAGGTCTCTTTGTGGTCCAGCTAAGTGACTCTGTGCTGTGGTCTGGGGAGCGTCCCCTGCTAGCTATGTCACTTCAGGTGACTTGGCTTCACTGCAGGTGGGTTAGCTTCACTGTATATGTGTTGCATTTACTACAGGTGAGGTTGGCTTCACTGCAGGTGACTTAGCTTCACTGTAGGTGACTTGGCTTCACTGTAGGTGGGTTAGCTTCACCGTATATGTGTTGCATTTACTACAGGTGAGGTTAGCTTCACTGCAGGTGCATTTCTGCATTGGCCAGTGCATCAGCTTTACTGCATGTGTAGTACTCTTCTACATAAAACATGGCCCTCGATCTAGATATGCATCTCTGCAGGTGTCTTACTGCCACTGCAGGTGTGTTACCTTCACTGAAAGTGAGTTAGTGTCACTGAAGTAATGTCATTTCTGCTGCTGGTGTCTCTGAAGGATCTGCATGATAAGATACCTGCGGTAGCACTGCCGACATATTGCAGTCACTGCCAGGTGTGTTACCTTTTAATGTAGGTGTTTCACTGCCACTACAGGCGTGCTACTTTTTCTGCAGGCGTATTGGTGTTCCGATAAAATCTATCGTGTTTAATATTAATCATAAGTTTTAAGTCTTGGCTCACACAACGTGAACATTGTCGTCAACCAATAGGAGAGCTCTTTAGCTCCAAACGGGAAGCCGCGAGCCAAGTACAGGAATGTCTGGCAGTGATTCGACATGGAGGGGAGTCCGGCGAGGGCTCGGAAACCGCGGTTCTCCTGGACTGTTCAGAAGGAAGAGAAGCTGGTGGAGCTGTGGAGTGAACCAGAGTGCCTATTTTACGTATCTTCCTTTATCTACCACGACAGAGTGGAAAAGGGAAACAGGTGGACAGAAACTGCTGGAGCCCTCAAAATCTCCGGGGCTAACGCGAGCCCGAGTCATGGTCCCGAGTCGTCACAAATGTAAACACATCCAGGAGTTCATTAACGCGCAGAGATGTTCAGTAAACAATCCAGTTCTAAATCACGCAGGGTTTAAAGCTATTTACACATTATCCTATCTTGTGACGAAGGATAGTTATGCTATGCTAAAGCTAACTAGCTACCTAGCTGGAGGGGGCTACAGTGATTACATTAGCCTACCAGCAAGCATGATGGGAAATAATCTCAAAATCTAGTTGCAGTCTTGTAAATAGTGACTCTGCAGGATTCCCAGTCTTTGCAAAATCATAAGCTGTGTCTAAAAGTCTGTGACTGGTCTTTAGACGTGAGAGGGTGTCTGACTTTAGTCTATTAAAAGTCATTTCAGAGTCTTCTAGTGTATGGTTAGCATTAACTAACTCAAACCTAACAGTAACACACCCCCGAACAGCAAGGACACATGGTGCGGCTGATACGGATCACCACTCTTACGCAGCCCTGCTGCTTTGCAGTGTTGTCCTGCCTTTTAAATGTCACTTCCGTTCTACAGCTCCCTGCTTAATTACTGAGACGCACTCAGACAAGTCCTTACTCAGGAGAGCTGCAGCCATCGTGATGTAGCTTTGAATCTCCCCAGCAGTCTCTTTCCACTCTCGTGGGGAGCTCTTTGTTGCTAGGCCCCATTCAAACGTTCAGATGAATTTGCTGTGCCGTCTTGGTGTGCAGCATGCTCCTCCTGTGCTCACTGAAAACGTCCCTCAGCTATGACATTGAGTTTTTACAGAAGATGGTGGGCTCCATAGGAGAAGCTGTGATTCAGTGCTATCTCTACTGTAGGCTTGGCTGTACAGGCCTTCTGCCCTTTAAGCAAGCAATAACGTGGGTCTCTTTATCAGTCACGTCCACAGGGCCACAGTGAATCACATACTTCAATAAACTCACAAAGGCACTGCTCACTTCAGGATAGATTAAAATCTCTTATTGATCCCACAGTGGGGGGATTTAGTCTCCGCATTTAACCCATCCGTGAAGTGAAACACCCACAAACACACTCACTAGTGAACACACACACTAGGGGCAGTAAGCACACTTACCCAGAGCAGTGGGCAGCCCTTTCCATGGCGCCCGGGGAGCAGTTGGGGGCCTTGCTCAAGGGCACCTCAGTCGTTACTGTCAATTCAGGGAATCGAACCAGCAACCCTCCGGTCACAAGGCTGGTTCCCTAACCTCCAGCCCACAACTGCCCACGACTCCACCCCACGACTGGCTCATTAGCATAGGTTTACACTCTTTTGGTTATCAAAATGCATTCCCAAACACAATTCCTCTAAAACAGATGGAACTGTCCACTCTCTGCTGGACAGAAACTGGACTTCATCTTTAGCATTAGCATCTAAATGGTCAGCATCCCCTAAGGCATTAAAATCCCCATCCTCCATTTAATCTCAGTACTTCCCCACTGAGTCTATCATTTTCAGTCCTCAAAGTCTCTTTTGGTGCCTATTCCAGCTAAGGCTGTGACAATACCCACATTCCCGCTATACTGTGGTTATGTGATGCTGTGCATAGTGTAGAGCTCAGTCATCACATTATTTATTTATTTATTTATTTATTTATTTATTATTATTTTTTTTTATTTTTTTTTTAATTTTATTATTGAAAGCTGAGTCACCATGGTTATTCATGCTTGGCCTTAGTTTACTACTTTATGAAACGCTCCCTGTTAGTGAGCTGAGAAAGACCACGCCGTAACGACCCCGAGTTCTGTCTGAAAGCCGTTCAGTCCTCTAAGAGCTGCATCAACAATCAACGTCTTTAGTCATTAAATGACACTAACCTCACACTGTGAGACTCTGTGTTTGGCTATAGGTGTCAGGAACATCAGGATTAATCTTTATTTACACACAGAAACAGCCGAGACCGCGAGTGTAATCTGTACACTCCTTATGGCTGTGTGGCATGTCGCTGCTGTCCAAGGAAAAACAGGCATGTCCAAAATTACAACTTTACAGGAGAGGCCAAAAACGTTAATGGAAGACAATGGAACCAGACGTGTTCCCGAGCGATTTTGGGCCATTTGTGTTGGTCCATTCATCATGAAACATTCACACAGTGTAAACAGCAACTGCTGTGTTCAAATGACGCATAAAAGTAAAAATCAACAAAAATGAAGATACAAGTTTTCATTGGACAACAACGATGCGTGGTAGTGCGAGACTCCACATGCTAAACGTGATGCATTCTAGATGCTGGTGATGCACCTGACTCTGGTAGAAGCTAAAACCCTTATTCACCCTGCCTAATGTGTGTGTAGTAGGAAGACCTGCCTTCAGCCCTGACAGGCAGCAGCACCACCACAATCGGGTTCCATTCAGACAGACATTTATTAAAACAGACTCTAATAAAATATTGCTGAATGATATGAAACTCAGGAGGCACCAACATGACACTAGGCATATTCAATAATGCGCATCTGAAGTCCATAAATAAATCATTTGTTTGTTTTTGGCTGCATTAAGCGAATGATTGAACTCAAGCTATGCTTTTCTGTTACTGCGGAAACAGAAAGAGAAGAAAATATGTGGAGGAGAAACAGCGGCGCACATGTTAGCCATCTCATCAGCATATAAATACACATCATAGGTCTGTAAGAGGGCAGCCTATGCCACCGGCCACCAGCAGAGGGCGCGGAGGCGAGGCACTGTTAATCCAGGGAACTCCAAATCCCAGAGTTCTCAGGGCTAACCAGTGTCACTCAGGCTCACCTGGCAGTACGGGATTTAGGAGTGTGGCAAGCAACACTGCTTCAGTGTGGCCGGTAGGGTACTGGTGCTGCAAGAAAGCCTTAAAGTGTGTCGAGGGCCTTAAACAAGGCTGTAGATAAAGGAGGACGAGTTGGCGGCTCCTCGTTCCACCTTTTCAGGCGGTTTTGTTTTTATTCGCTTTAAGCTTTCCTTTGTTTAAGCTACGCCATATTGGCATCCCCTTAGTTTGAAGTTTCCTTCTCTTTTCCCCTCACTGTTGAAAAAGGAGTGCAGTTCCCACTTCCGCCAGTGGTCTCTGGTGGCGTAGTGAGTCAGCTTGGAGAGAACCGCTGGTTCGAATCCGCCCTGCAGATACTTTCTCTCAACTGTGCACAAGAACACTCTGTGCTCCGCTACAGTGTACATCACACACATAAAGCCCTCTCGGTTCTCTGGGTTTACCTTATACCCGCTCCCCACCGTCTTCCCCTCTGCACCTGGGTCTTCTGACCAGCCTGTGACAAGACAAGACTGTCCTTAACACCACGTCACCGTCACCAAAGACCGCAGTGGTGTCGTACCAGACTGTCATGGAGTGACTCAGAACGGCAGCGGGTCATCTTCAGTGACGAGTCCCGCTTTAGTCTTGGTGGAGACGCCTAACGAATCCGTGTGTGGAGGCACCGTGGTCAGCACCAAGATGAACGGTGTGTAGTCACACGTACAGAGAAGGCCTGGGTACGTCCCCTACACACCCTCCACTCGCGTTGGAATGCCCCCCGAGTACAGCACCGATCTGCAGAACCGTGTGAGGATGTTCAGAATAATGTCTCCTGCGTCCGAACACTGCATATTACGTCTAACAAAGAGCCGCCTGGGATTCAGCCATGCACTCACGATTTCCTACTGAACATGGTTTGTGTGAAGAAGCTAATGGTTCCTTATTAGCATAATGCACTTAACAGGGAGTAAGACGCCACCTGAGAGAGGCCAGGTTTACCTAATCCTCCATTATATGACATCAGGGCTGCTGCTAATGGTACTGAGCAAAACCGTGCAGTGGCTGGAGAGCAGTGGCTGGAGGGCAGTGGGAAGTCAGTAATCAAAGCCAGTCCTAAATCTATTTACATCTTTTATCCACATACATCATCACTGGTAGAAGTTAAATGATCTGATGATATGCCTGAGTTCTGTATTCTTTTGCTTTCACTGTAGTCTATACAACTTCCCCAAACACTGCTGCTAGACATCACTACACCCTGAAACCCTGTTTGGTCTTTTTATGTCTGTTTGGTGTACATAGTTTATTATTTGGTTTCTCTCTCTCTCTCTCTACCTTCCATCTCTTCCATCCTCGGGAAAGTGCTCTCAATCTCATCGTCTCTCCTCTCTCTCTCGACTCGTTAGTCTATTTAGAAAGTAATTTGGGGGTTCAGAGTCTTCGTAGTGTATAATCTCAAACTACCAGTAACACAGATACCTGAACAGAAAAGTGGAACGACATGGTGCGGCTGATGCGGATCACCAGGGAATCACTTTTTTTTCTGGCTTTTTCTGACATTTTTTTTTTTTTGATGTACATCGGGAAAACTGTCCAAAGAGGCCAAAAATGCACCCAGTGATAAAAATATCACCCTGTTTTCAAAGAAGCCCAACCCTGACAGGACTGCTAATAATCCAGGACTGGATAATAATGTTATCATGCCTTATGAATATAATGTATTATAAATATTAGTTTTATTAAAACACCATTCAACACATTATTCTTATGACTAAATTGTTGTTGTTGTTGTTGTTGTTGTTGTTGTTGTTGTTGTATTAATATCTTCTTACTCAACACTACTAAAATCTTTTGTAATAATTATTCTACATAATTATATATATATATATCGTATATATAATACTATATAACTACTATAATATAAATATATATATATTATAGTACTATAATATATTATATACCCACATATATAATCTCACTTACTACTAAATATTCATAATGATAAGTTAATGAATAATTATCTATATTTCAGTGATAATGGCATTACATTTCATTTAAACCAAATCCTATAAAACCTTTGTAAAGTAAGCATTCTTAATAGCATCAGGTATCATTCCCTATTTGAGGTGCTCTACAGCATAAAGCTCTATCACCCATACATGTTATCTCAGCATCAGATGGCCTTAAACCATTCTACTGCAGTGTATTAAAATGTTATAACTTGATCCCAGATATTAATGTACTCGTACGTTCTAGTCATTCATATTTATTATAGCCCTATTTATGATCAGCTTGATGTGTGGCTTTCTTAGGCAGCACTGGTTTTATAAATATATCACGCTTGTAAACATTGGACCGGTAGTTCATGTGTATAGCTAAGTGTGTGAATGTCCTGACGGCATATGTTCCCTGTTGCTTTTCAGGTACAGCACCAGCGTGCCGCGTCAGCGTGTGGTCCGGCTCACCAAGATGGTTTTGGTGCTGGTGGCCGTGTTTTTGGTCAGTGTGGCGCCGTACAACATCCTGCAGCTGGTCAACTTGCAGGTGCTGCGGCCGTCGCTGGCCTACCATACCTGCTACTACCTGAGCGTGTGTCTGAGTTACGCCTCCAGCAGCATCAACCCCTTCATCTACATCTCCCTCAGCGGACACTTCCGCCACCGCCTGGTCTGCCGCGACGCTCCGGGCGTGCCCAGCAGCAGTGAGCTGAAGGCAGAGACACGGGTCAGCTTCTGAAACACCCACACACATGCACACACCTGAAGGACTGCAGTGATTGGTTGACTAAGTCCGTAATCTTTGATGAGGTCCAACAGGAGAAACAAAACTGGACTTGCGGATGTCTGTTGTGCTCTAGAATGTTTGTATGAGTCAGTCCGTCATTCCGACAGACCGCAGTACCTTACAGGAAGTGTAGGGGGCGATACCACTTCTGTCGTTTCATTTAAAAGCTCATACACTGTCCAAAAGTTTGTGGACACCAGTATTCATAGTGTTGGTTCCCCATTTGCTCCAGTATTAGCTTATACTCATTTGGGAAGGCTTTACCCCAGGTTCTGTCATCCTGTTACTCTCATGCCAGAGTTTCTAGTGTTCCACATTCCAGTGCTAGGGGGTTTTATATCCCTCAGGCTGACAGCTGATTTTGGACGTGATGACCTCAGGCTCATATGCAGCTGCTCCAGAGCATCCCATTCTATTGCCAATGTCATTTTATGGAGATTATACAGGTTATTATATTGTATATAAATGCACATACTTGAACACACTTTAATTAGGAGGGGTGTCTGGATATTTTTGGACACAGTGTATGATCTACATGGCCATTCCGACAAATGCAAAGGGGGAAAATGGCTTCTGTTGCTTTACTGCACCCTACAAGGGAAGATGGCTTATTGCACACACAGAATAATACCTGGGTTAGTTGGTTAATAGAATAGATTCATCAAATATGGACCAGTTGGTGGTTCTGGACAGGGGTTAGACTGGGCTGGAGTGCACACTTGTGGTTTACATATGTATGAATGGGTAGTTAATTTGATAGCCTACGTTGGATTTGATGTTATTAATATTCCACAATGAACTGAAACAATGAACATTCAGGGAAGGACTAGTTTGGCTCCCCTACATCGTACATGCCAGTGCAGTTCCTGCCGTCTGAAGTGAAAAACTGGAGCAGGGGTTTAATACTGAACTTGCACACTGTCTGTCACACACTGAGTGAAACTCTCCATCCTTTATGAAAGTGTCACCGTTGTTTTGAAATGGCCCTCTCTGTGTATTGAACTCTTTCAAAAAGTCAGACAGCCTCACCCATCTGTCAACACAAAGAGGAGCAGAGAATACACAGCAGAGTACGTACTCAGACTGGTGGCTTTTTACATGCACCTACCCTGTATCTACACTCGTAGTCCATTTTGCTAGCTCCACTTAGCATATACATCTCTGGAAATAAATCAGAGCCCACTCCAGGTTCTTCTTAAATCAGCATCTCCACATGTACAGCAGGTTCTCAGTGAGGAACCGAAGGTTGGGTTCTAGCTCTACTGGCAGATACAGTGAGCGTCTGGTTCATAAGAACAAGATCAAGCAGCAAACACACAGGACAACACAGCTACAGACTGGCAGAGGGCCAAACCCACTCTCTACTGACCGTGATGAGCGCCACCTCATTCCAATGTCCCTTACCCACCGTAAGATGACCTTGAGTGACCTACAGAGAGGCTGGCGAGCGGTGGCTGCATGGGGTGAGACGCACAGCGAGCATGGTTCTAAAAACAGGCTTCTGGAGGTCATTAGTGATTTTCTAAATAAACAGATCTAATACAATATCTGATCTGGAGTTTGGGAGACATGGTTCCAGTAGTGTAGAGAATCAAACAGAACCGACACAAACCCAGAACCTGCACACCTAGAGACACTGATCACTTACAGGTCGTCTCTGAATTATTTCCAGAGCTGTACATTAACGTACAAAAGCCAGAGAGCACACATTTATTTATTTCCAGTCAAAACTGCATTTAAGTAGGGGATACTGAAGTTTGTGGACCATGAGTTCATATTTGATATTTTGATATTTCTTAGTACCATTCATACTTAGCATCAGGTGTCACAGCCTGTAAACACTTAGTAGTATCATCTAATAATGTTAATTCTTGTTTGGGGGATGTTAACCCGTTCTTTCTTACACAAGTCTTCGATTTCTGTGAGACTATTGTGCCTCGCAAATGCTAGCTGTGGGACATTGTTGGGCCGTCTTGCATGTACTCCTCTGTTGAGCTCTGTTGACAGATTATCACTGATATCTGGGGCCTGTGAAGGCCATGCCGAAACAGCTTTAGCCTCTTGTGGATTTTGGCATGTGTTTAGGATCATTATCCTGTTGTAGAAGCCAACCTACTTTCATTCTTAGCTTTTTTACAGATGGTCATCTGTTGATATTTAATTTATTCTTTCTTCTGCCAGTGAAATCCATGTTGCTAAGCCCAACGCTTAATCGATCCACTTCCACACTGAACAGTTGGAGAGCTGTTTCTTCATGCAACTTTAAACTTGGACGTATTTTCTGATGATTTCACTGCACGGGTGAACCGTGCACTACCAGACCCGATTCTGATAAACCTTCCTGAAAGTCTTCATGCAGTGAGGAAGGTTCATGGAAGGTTCTCTTCATCTTCTAAACTTCCACCGTTCCTGTTAACTTCCATTTGTTAACTGAGAAACAGCTACCTGAAAACGTTCCGCTGGTTTCTTATAGCTTGTCCTGCTCCGTGTGAATCAGTTCTTTTATTTGTCAGTGTTGGACAGCTGTGTAGAGGAGCCCATGGCTGCTGATTGTTTCTGAAGCTGTGAAATTTGCATCACCTGACCTTTTACTAATGGTGACTGTGAGCAAGCCATGGCCCTAACATTACTTCAGGTCAGAATGTTGGTCGATGTTATTTGAGTGCTTAAATCTGGTGGAGTGCTCAAACTCAAAGGGTGAAAGGATGTGTAACGGTCAGGATGCTGGGGTGGTTAGTCCATCAGAACAATAGACTGACCACCCCAGCGTCCAGATCTCATGATCACTGAATACGTTTGGTATTAAGATGCACTTGTAAGACTGAACTTCAGAGGTATTGAGAAATTCCCGGAGACTACTTTGAATAACCGAAAGGAAGCTGTAATAAAGACAAATGTTGTATGGGTCTGGGCTGTACCACCTGCAGCCAGCAGTAGTTCTGGGGGGACTACAGCCCAGAAACTCCAATCCCCAGAATGCCCCGGGCTGATCAAGCCAACAAGCTGCACCTGAGGCACAGGCCATATAAGCCCCCACCAAACAACAATCTCTGCTACACCTTTGTAGAGGGGTAGACGGTATGGTACAGTCAAAGAAAGAAAGAAAGAAAGAAAGAAAGAAAGAAAGAAAGAAAGAAAGAAAGAAAGAAAGAAAGAAAACTAGGTAAAAAAAATTATGAGAAAAGGAAACAGAAACAAAAAGAAAAGTGCTTACATTTTTTTTTTTAAATAAATATAGAGAACGTGGGTCGGACTGCGCATCAGAAAGACGCAGAGCCTAAAAAGAAAGAGATCCCCTTCCTGTTAAACCTTCTCCTGATCGTTCCTGTTCTTTTATAAACATCCCCTTTAGTTTTCAGCACGCCGTTGCTGGCATCTCCTTTGATTGACGCCATTTCTTCCTCTCCCTCACATAAACCCCTTCTGACTCGCCTCACGTGTACTGCTGCATAGTGCAACGATAATCACTCCGGAGGTCGTGAACCAAACACTCGAACAGGTTCCCCCAAACAGTTTGCTCCCCCCACACATAGTTTCACCTGCATCCACATCCAGGTGATCCATTCGCTTTCTCTTTACATCGCCGCAAACGGGTTCCGGCCGTTCCGTGACAGAAGAACATACAAAAATAAATGGGTTTTTACTGAATTTTTTTTCTGCCAAATATGTCTTAGTGTATTTGTCCTGATGCTGAAAAATGTGTAACTTGCACCTAACTGATAGACTGACTGGAAAAGAAATAAATGAGGCAGGGCTCTCAGTACTGTAAGCACAGTTTGTAGCTCAACAGTTTACAGACTGTAGTCTCTCTTTATACCCCCTTAAGCCCACATTAACCATGTTAATCAATGAGTCGGACCTCCCCAGAGCGGGTAACACAGAAAGACGTCAACATGATAAGTGTGTGTGTGTGTGTGTGCTGCACAGACCACACAAAGTGTTTTTAAACACCTCACTGTGAACGCTGAACGAAGAATAACCACCACCAGAAACATCTCCAGCACGCTGTGAACAGAAACGGAGCCCTGATAAAGAGCTACAGGATCCGCAACGCAGACTGGGCATCAGGATGTAGGCCCTTATCTGTAAATCCACATATCATGGCATCAAAAACTATTTAATTTAGTTACACTGTAAGTCAATGGAACCAGACCTCACACAGCTGCTGTGTTTGCATGACACATCAAAGTAAAACTCAACCAGAATGGAGATGCATGGTTTTGGACAGTGAGTGTACTCCTGAGTCTTCTTGTACTCTGGGACTACCAGTGGCATCCTGTTAATGTAAATATGAAAACACGAATGAGATGCCTTGGCGCTTGTTGGCTATTGTAAAGCGGGCACTGAATAACAGAGAGCTTCACCTCTGAACTGTGTAGGACATTGCCGCACCCTAGAGAGCTGTGACCTAATAGTCACTTGGTATAGAAAGTATACTAGAAGGGTACAAAGGCCACAGGAAGATCCCGGACTACTTAAGAAACGTGATGAAGATTTATTTTAATGATGTTAATGATGTTTTATTGACATGTTTGGTGTCTGATGTTTGGTTCTTTAGTTTTCCTATGGGGCTATAAGGCTAATTAGCAAACAGTGGCTTATGCAGGCATCCTCACTTTAGCTGGGGGGTGCAATGACCATGAATTTTAATGGAGTGTGTTTGGTTTTAATGGGTCGTGACAGATTTTTTTTTAACATGGTGAAAAGCAATGTATGATGCATCCCCGCAGTTTGGCAGTTTACCACCAATGCCTGAACTCTGAGAGCGATAGTGTCACATAGCAAACTAAAGACTCTGGAGCAGTGCTCAGGGGACTCGACGCCTTTCAGTCACATGATATTAGCTAATATAATAATATAATTATTATTATTATTATTATTATTATTATTTTTATTAAGTAGTATCAGTATAAGACTAGTCTTATCACTGTACCTGACTGGTATCTCCAAAATGGCAACTTGACAGAAGAGGCTAAAAACCTAATTTAATTTTAATGGAAGTCAATGGAACTGAACATCTTTCCAAGCAGTTTTGGGCCATTTCTGTTGGTCCATACCTCATGGAATTTCCACACAATGTAAACATCATATGTGAGCAAATGAGGCATAAAAGTAAAAATCAACAAAAATGGAGATACATGTTTTTCTATGGACAGCGATGATATTATAAATGAAAGCTCATTTTACCTGAGCAGGTACTTCATCTAATCTGTCTCCTCCCTCTAGTTTATCAGGCCCACTTACCAAATGCACAGTGCACTTTGTAGTTCCCCAATTACAGACTGTAGTCCATCTGTTTCTCTGCCTACTTCATTTTACCCTGTTCTTCAATGGTCAGGGCCCTCAGGGGCCACCAGATCATTCTCAGGATCATTTTAGCATTGCAGTGACACTGCCGTAGTAGTGGTGTGTTACTGTATGTTGAGCTGGTGTGAGTGGATCAGACGCTCCTTTGAGCACTGATGGACTAAAAGTCCACCTATATGGTAAATGGAGCTGATAAAATGGTCAGTGACAGACTGATACGAGTGATGGGACCGGTGTAGGTCTGTCAGTTTGTCATGTAGAGCTTGTGTAGCCTCATGAGCACTGCCCTAGTAAAAATAAGCCCATTTAAATAAGAAATTAGGACGAGGCCTTTAATATTTAAAGGCAGCTGCAGACACGTTATTGGAAGCAAGCATTCTTATTTGTGCGATGGGACATATTCCAGTTTGTAGCTATACAGCATCCGTATAGGTAACAGTATGATGTATAGAGATCACTGTATCACATTACTAAACAACCTGGCACGGTGTGATCCAAACCTCATACACCAAACATGTCTTGGCTAATTGGCCAGTTTTGGGGGAAAACTGAGGAAATCTGTACATTAATAAACAATCTCCAGAAATCTGAGAACATGTAGCATCATAAACTCTGGCCAGACCAGAACCTGCTGCCTGAAGGTCTCAGGTGTGTATATAGGCAAACAGGGTTATCATTTATCAATGTCTGGGCGCCCTCTGCTGTTCCAGAGCTGTTATAGCAGAGATGTACATTACGTTTTTGGTAGAAGGTCGATAAGGAAGTTATTAAACACTGCAGGGCTGATGTGTTCTAACCACTTACTCAGACGATTAATGATGCAGCAGCAGCATGTTGGAAAGTCTTTGGGAGTTTCTTATTGTGTGTGTGTGTGGTGTTCACCACATGTTGGAATGGTAGATAGAGGTTGTCATTGATGGACAGTAGCCTCACGGGCATCAGACAGACGTTTAGATATGACTAATATTTTGTAGTTAATATTGATGAAGCATCGATTGTATGTGAGCAGGAGCGGGATGTTTAGGGCCGTGTCGGGCTTCTGCAATCATAGTTTTATATTTTTTATTTATTAAACCTGCTAAAATAAATGTATATTTCTCTGTAATGCTAATCCAAGTGGCTTTATCAACGTTTGATTGTATGCATCAGCCCTTAAATTCCATATCAGTGCATCCCTAACACAGAGTAATACAAATATCAGAATATTTTCAGTGTTCGGTTCTTCAGAGCAGCCTCTGTTTGCATGTATGTGTAATATGCTGTTGGGTTGCACTCAAGCAGCTTCATGAGGAGCCGCCTGAGATGCTTTATTAATGGGCCACCCTGTGAAGGCCACGCTGGTTAAATAAACAGAGTCAGGGTATTAAAAATAAATGTCATATTTCTGTTTTTGGAAATTATATTTCGATATGAAGCCCCTTCTGTGCTATTCAGATATGTAAGCTTAAGACCCAATGTATGTACTGACTGCTGCATGCCTCCAGCCCTGAGCGGCGGGCAGCTGGACTAAATCGTTGGCAAGCGAGGGTCTGACTTCTAATGAGCTGCAGTAAGATACACAGGATACTTCAGAGGGCATTTCTCTCAGTGAGAGGCGTCTACCACACGGCTGGTCATTCTTCTTCTTGATTAATATTAGGTGTCCAGTGTTACTGTATCTGCTGAGGGCATGATCTGCCAGCATGAGTGCTTCTGTACTGTGTATCTGTGATGTATTTCTATACCGATTTGTTTCTGCTACTGTTTTTGTGTTTCTCAGGTGATTGGTTCGGCCCAGCAGTCTGTGGGCCTCTTCGGGAACGTTCTTGCTGTTACTTTTAATTCAAGGTTGAAAAAAATAATGCCCTCAGAATGAAAATACTGTAGTACTTGTACTGTGCTATTATTATGAGATATTATAAGATGTGTGCTTTGCTCGAAAATGATTGACACTGAATACTTTTACTTGTACTTAATTGCATTTCTACAATATATAATATTACTTTTACATTTTCTTTAATTTCATAATACGTATTTAAAAACCAAAAGTCAGGAATTTCTATGGTAACACTTCACTATAGGGTACTGTTCATAGGGCTACCTCACGACACCTATAGCAATAAGCATTTGCTGCCGTGACAAGCTTGTGTAAGTGTTACGTAGCCTTACGAACACTAACCTACAATATCGTGTTACCGTTTTGTTAATGACTTTATTGATTTATTTTTTTTTCCAGATTTTTATCACTGTACAAACAAGCTGTGCTGATTCATCTTCATGTAAGGACCAGTACTGTCGAGTAGTCACTGCACAATGTATGAATAAATAAATACTGTAATTTCCACTTTTTACTGGGCTGGATTTTAACAAACACCCCATAACACCACATGATCAGCTTCTCGGTGCCTTCCCAACCCTCGGCTTCCTCTGCGGTACGAAGAGCAGGTTTTGTGTGACTAATGATTTGACTCTTTACATCCACTCATCATCAAAAGAATAGCACGCAGAAGGACATGCCCAATGAGGATAAATTTAGACTGATATGATCAATATTTATTGAGCTACACATACAGAAGTCTGTCTCTCAGTATGGCGTCGGGCCGCCGTGTTTGCTAACCCAAACCGCCAGACGTCTCGGTATGGAGCTGTAGAGGTTCCTGATGGTGTCTTGTGATAATCCATCCCATGCAGCTTGAACATCCTCACACAGTTCCTGCAGATGGTGCGGTAGGGGTGGAGGCGGAGTGACACCAGGCCTTCACAGTGCCTCCACAGGCGGACTCGTTGGTCGTCTCCACCAAGACTAAAGTGGGACTCATCACTGAAGATGACCCACTGTCAGTCAATGTCACGATGTTAAACCCGCCCACGGAGTTTCATTCCTGTCAACTAATTCCCTGTGGGTGGAGCTATTGTGTAACTCTCCTTTTGGCCATGCATGTATTAAAACACCTTTGGTCCAGAGCTGGTTCGAGCTGGTCTGAGTGCTGATGTGTCCTCACCGCATGGTCCTTGGCACTGGGGGTCCTAGAAAATAAACCCATTACAAAGCTAAGCTGTACATCAGGGGGAAATTGTGTATGCCATAGCACATTTAATAT
The DNA here is from genome assembly GCA_024036415.1 of Prochilodus magdalenae. NCBI lineage: Eukaryota > Metazoa > Chordata > Actinopteri > Characiformes > Prochilodontidae > Prochilodus > Prochilodus magdalenae. The sequence continues at coordinate 220,248 of JAMWET010003117.1, forward strand.
GATACACGGTTCCATTTTAATTTACCAATGAACCACAATATGTAGCCAAGTATGTTTTATGATTTACAGTAACTGTAGTTCCTGCAGGGCTGGAGGGGGAGGGTAGCTGTGGGCTGGTGGTTAGGGAACAGGCCTTGTGACCGGAGGGTCATTGGTTCAATTCCTTTAAACAGGACTTGCTGAGCTAGGCGTCCAACCCTAAACTGCTTACTGGGCACCATGGGTAGGGCTGCCCACCCTAGTGTGCGTGTTCACTCGTAGGTGTGTATGTGGGTGTTTCACTTCACGCACAATGGTACACAAATACCTCTGTGTGTAAGCACACTTGGGGAAATGGTTCTGGGGTCATTTCTGAATCGTTCTGGGCTAGCTTTATTTACGTCTTGTGATATTAGAACAATAAACCAGAAGGCTTCCTGTGTTAGCATAGAGTCGCATAGAAGTCCTGTAACCCATCCTCCAGACCACTCTCTGGTTATTCGTAGGTCAGGAAAGTTTGGAGTCTCGGTCTCGCTCATCTAAATCTAACCAAACCTGCCAGGTCCCCTATTTATTCACCATTTATTATAATTTCATTCATTTTTAATGATAAAGAGAAATAGCGGTTTAACAGCCGTATGCTTCTATTACTTTATGCCAGTCAGCCCAGAGACTTAAAGAGTAGTGGATGAGCAGATGGCCGGAATTACTCCTCAGAGGGACGTTAGGTTTCTAATCTCTCTTCGCGTTAGGTGTGATCCAATGCTCGAGAGCTTCTATAGGTCTGATACCACTTAGTGAACATACAGCAAGGCAATAACAGACAAAGCAGAATACACCTACTTGGTCTTAAATATATGACGTATGTAAATCAGTGAACAACAAACGCTCGTTTGTACTGAAAGCCAGTTTTTGATGAGCAGTGAATGTCGTTTTACTGTCTCAGTGTCGTATGTTGTGTATGGCATTTATGTGAAACCTACTACTTTACGACCAGCCTGGTAAAATAAAGCTTCCTGGATGGATCTCGGCTTCAGCGCCGCAGAGGCTTTATTTACAGAGTGAGTTTACGACTGTCGGAGTCTCACACTGAGCTCTATACTCTGTGGTATTGCTCCAGAGGACACTTTGTTTGGAACAGGGGGAAGTTTCATATTCTGTGTGGCATTGCTGTGCTAGAGGCCGTGGGACCACCATCCTGATGGTCAGATGGACAGTTATCTGCAGACCAGTCCTTAATACCAGATCAATAGCCAGACCAGACAGAGACAGCGTCTGACCTGCTGCCTGCAGGGCATGACTGGGTCTGTCTCTCACTCTCCTCTTTCACTCTCTCTCTCTTTCTCTCTCTCTCTCTCTCTCTCTCTCTCTCTCTCTCTCTCTCTCTCTCTCTCTCTCTCTCTCTCTCTCTCCCATCTCTCTCTCCCATCTCTCTCTCCCATCTCTCTTTTTTTTTCTTTCCCTATGAACAGCTGCCTGAAGCAATGCAGTAATACACTAATCGGTCAATATTAGTTGCTCTGCTGTCACACTTTCAATAACACAGTTTAAATATCATTTGCTGTTTTATTGATACTGACATGAAACAGTAAACATAAAGAAGAAACCGAAATAAACACACGCTGGGAAACCCTTCCTTCTGTTTTCATCGCAGTCGACTGTAAACAGCTGCTCTGCGTCAGACAGGCTGAGAGACGGCCGCTGCTGACCTGACCTTGCTCGACCTTGTTTGTGACTAAAACCCTGTGACCCCTTGAGACCTTTTTAGTGCCGCCTCAAAGGTTCATCGCTTCCCCCGAAACAAGAGCTGGACAGATTTCCCCTCTGGAGTAAGTCAGATTTACCCGTTTCCCCCTCATCCCAGACATAGCTCATCCCAAATCACAGACCCATCCCAGACATAGCTCATCCCAAATCAGTCACATCCCAGACATAGCTCATCCCAAATCACAGACCCATCCCAGACATAGCTCATCCCAAATCACAGTCCCATCCCAGACATAGCTCATCCCAAATCACAGACCCATCCCAGACATAGTCCATCCCAAATCACAGTCCCATCCCAGACATAGCTCATCCCAAATCACAGTCCCATCCCAGACATAGCTCATCCCAAATCACAGTCCCATCCCAGACATAGCTCATCCCAAATCACAGACCCATCCCAGACATAGTCCATCCCAAATCACAGTCCCATCCCAGACATAGCTCATCCCAAATCACAGTCCCATCCCAGACATAGCTCATCCCAAATCACAGACCCATCCCAGACATAGTCCATCCCAAATCACAGTCCCATCCCAGACATGGCTCATCCCAAATCACAGTCCCATCCCAGACATGGCTCATCCCAAATCACAGACCCATCCCAGACATAGCTCATCCCAAATCACAGACCCATCCCAGAAATAGTCCATCCCAAATCACAGACCCATCCCAGACATAGTCCATCCCAAATCACAGTCCCATCCCAGACATAGCTCATCCCAAATCACAGTCCCATCCCAGACATAGCTCATCCCAAATCACAGACCCATCCCAGACATAGTCCATCCCAAATCACAGTCCCATCCCAGACATAGCTCATCCCAAATCACAGTCCCATCCCAGACATAGCTCATCCCAAATCACAGTCCCATCCCAGACATAGCTCATCCCAAATCACAGACCCATCCCAGACATAGCTCATCCCAAATCACAGTCCCATCCCAGACACAGTCCATCCCAAATCACAGTCCCATCCCAGACATAGCTCATCCCAAATCACAGTCCCATCCCAGACATAGCTCATCCCAAATCACAGACCCATCCCAGACATAGTCCATCCCAAATCACAGTCCCATCCCAGACATGGCTCATCCCAAATCACAGTCCCATCCCAGACATGGCTCATCCCAAATCACAGACCCATCCCAGACATAGCTCATCCCAAATCACAGACCCATCCCAGACACAGTCCATCCCAAATCACAGACCCATCCCAGACACAGTCCATCCCAAATCACAGACCCATCCCAGACACAGTCCATCCCAAATCACAGACCCATCCCAGACATAGCTCATCCCAAATCACAGTCCCATCCCAGACATAGCTCATCCCAAATCACAGTCCCATCCCAGACATAGCTCATCCCAAATCACAGTCCCATCCCAGACATAGCTCATCCCAAATCACAGACCCATCCCAGACATAGCTCATCCCAAATCAGTCACATCCCAGACATAGTCCATCCCAAATCACAGACCCATCCCAGACATAGTCCATCTCAAATCACAGACCCATCCCAGACATAGCTCATCCCAAATCACAGACCCATCCCAGACATAGCTCATCCCAAATCACAGACCCATCCCAGAAATAGTCCATCCCAAATCACAGACCCATCCCAGACATAGCTCATCCCAAATCACAGACCCATCCCAGAAATAGTCCATCCCAAATCACAGACTCATCCCAGACATAGTCCCACCCAAATTCAAAGGAATGTCACTAAAACCCTAAAACACATGTCATTCATATTAAATCCTGGATTTTGACCATTGTATCGATTAGCCACCTAATCAAGTATTTGAGGTTACTCAACAACACATGCTTTGAGACAACTGTATGGCAGGACGTTTGCACAGTTGCTAGTCAGTGGGGTGTAACTGCTAGTACTTGTTAGCTATATTAGCTTCGGAGTGCCAGTGCCAAACTAAAGAAACAAGCTTCAGATACCAAAAACATGCCTGGACTACATGCAGGGTAGGAGGAGGGACTGTACCACTGAGCTCCTGTGAGCTTGCTAGTTCACATTTACAGTCGCCAGCAGGTGGTGCTCAATGACAGCTTTCCTCATGTCGAGAGCCACATAGAGAGTGGCACTGCCACTCAGCTTCAGTCGGGCAAGCTGATGATGCACCAGGAAAGCCCAGCCAAAAGTAAACAGCAACCAATCCAATTAAGCACAGCCTACACGACAGGTATTAGATTCAGAAATAGAGTGTCTCCTGCGGAGGACAGAGGGGTGGTCGGGATAGATAGATAGATATTGATGTAGAAGGAAATTTAGCAATTAAGTGTTGTAGTGAAACATCACGGTGTGTCCGTGGCATTGTGTGTCCTATAGAGGGGTTTCCCAACCAGGGGTAGATGTGAGAGGGTCCATGAGACATGCCAGTGATATGTCACTACTGAAGGTTTTTGTGCACAATGTCTATGTATTAGTTTAATATATTGGGAAACAATTTAACATAAAAATAAAAATGTCCAATATCTTTTTTCCACAGGCCATAATTAGTTTTTATATGCAGAACTTCTAAATTAAATGTACAGAATTGTGTTTTCTTTAGATGATATTTTGATTTGATTCCTCAGAAATTTATGCGATTTCATGAAAATCACCAAAACCTATAATTTGACCGGCTGGGCCCAAATTTTGGGCTATTTAATAAGAAAGGCATTCCACTGCTACGTGAATATATGGTCTAGTCTATATAGTGGTGGGTGAAAGATGAGGTCACCATCGTTCCCTCTTGAACAGGTCAGTAGGTGAAGCGCAGAGTCCCACTATGAGAGAGGACTCTGGCCTGCACGTTGAATGCTGGTGAGAGACAGTGACTCTAGAGGAAGGAGTCTAAAGGCTGAATATGCCTCGTGTTTAGGTTATCATTGCTCTCCAATGAAAAACATTTGATCACATGACCTGCTGTTTACACTGTGTGTGAGTTTCATGATGAATGGATTGTGAATGAATGGTTTGTCTGGGTCTATTGACTTACATTAAAATTAAATTAGAGTTTTGGCCTCTCCTCTAAAGTTGCCGTTTTGGAGATTCTTGTTTTTCTTTGGACAGCTATATATATACAATATACAGTGTGTATATATATAATATACAGCAGGTAAAATAAACATTAAAGACGTATTTCTAAAAGTGCTACCAACACGAAGTTCACGCCAGGTGTTGGTAACATCCCATCCAACCCGCACATGCAAAGAAATCAAACCACTGATGTCCATAAATTAATTAATGTGTAATAATGAGAAATGACACAGGGGAAAAGTATTTGAGCTCTCATATGACTTTAGCCAAGGCTGGTGGTTAGCTTGTTAGGGCTATGGCTGTGCTCAGAATCTTCATTAGGTTAGGTGATGCTTTATTAGACACGTCTTATCAAACCCTGTACCGACATTCAGCAGCCATAGTCTCCTCTCCGCTGCTGCACTCTAAGGATTCATACAGTGGATGCCTACAGAGCAGGGTTATAGACACGCTAGCCTTTTCAGGTAGAGGTTTCCTCCATTCTATCAAATCCTTACAGCAATATTCCAGCATCTAGAGTAGTGGCTGCTGAAGACGGTTGGTGTAGCTCAGCGGATAACACCACTACCCGCCAAGTAGCCACCACCACACGTGGGAGACTGGGGTTCAAATCTCGGGCTGAGTGACTGTGCTGTGCTACACCAATAAAAGTCCGTGGGCAAGACTCCTAACGCTACACTGGCCCACCTGTAATATGATTAACCTTGTAAGCCGCTCTGGATAAGAGCGTCAGCTAAACACTGTAAATGTAAACCCTTTCCAGAAGAGTAACTGCTGCTACTGCAGCTAAGCGGGACAAACTCCCTTCCCGTCCTCCTGATGGAGAAGAAACGTTGGAGGAAGTGTCTACACCTGTTAGACATACAGAAGAGTGTACAAAGACTGGTATTTCAGTCCGGCTCTAAAAAATGACCAGATGGTAGAAAGAGCGTGGAAACCTGCGTCCACTTCCCTGCAGCAGGAAGCTCCAGACGATCATGTTCAACTGCAGTCGCATCATTAACTAATGATCAGCTTCTGCAACTGAATCAGCAGAATAAGCACATACCTGTGCAGCACAGGTGGGGTCTTTGAAATCAGTCTACATAGTGAGTAGATGTTCCACCAGCTGAGAGAGAGAGAGAGAGAGGGGAGGTTGAGAAGCAAAGAAAGAAAAGAGGGGGAGAGACCAAGAAACCAAGTAAGTGTAAAAGAGAGAATGGTAGTGAGAGAAATAGAAGAAAGAAAAAAAGATGAAAAGAGAGAGAGAGAGAGACTAGGACATATGGCTTGTAAAATAGGAGAAAGGAGAAACACTTAGAGACGTGGGATAAGTAAGAGAGAGAATGGAGAAAATGAGAATGGAGACAGTAGAGAAAATGGAGGGTGAGAGACTGTAATAGATGTCATGCTAAGTTGGCAAGTTGAAAGAACAGAGGGAGAGAGAGAGAGAGAGAGAGAGAGAGAGAAGGGGAAATAGAGAATGAATGGTGGAGAGAGAGAGAGTGGCAAGAAAAATGAGAAACATGAAAGGAGAAAGAGAGAGAGAGGGAGCGAGACTAGAGAAAGAAAGAGAGAGAGAGAGAGAGAGAAAAAAGAGAGAGAGAGAGAGGGAGAGAGAGACCAAAAAAGTGGGGAAGAAATAAAAGGTGAGAGAGAATGGGGGACTAAAGGAGTGAAATGGCACAACAGAGAGTGAAAGAGAGACTGAAAGGGGAGAAATGAAAAAAGAGAAAGAGGGAATGGAGGGAGATGAAGAGGCAAGATAGGAGACAGGGAGATGATGATAAAGGAGAGATATAATAAGAGAAACAGAAAAATCTGGTTTTCAAGAGAAAGATGGAGAACGAGAGAGTCCTGAAGAGAGAGAATAAGAGAGGGGTTTCCGGATGGGCTGTTACTGCTAAGAAGAGAAAGAGAGTGAGAGAGAGGGAAAGTGAAAACGAAAGCTCTGACAACTTCTGTGCTAATTTGAGGAGGCTCCCTCGCGCCGCGTGCGCTCCACTCACACACCACAGATCCAACATGACAAGCACGAAATAAAGTCCAGTTTAATTAATTTCCCTCCCTCTCTCTCTCTCTCTCTCTCTCTCTCTCTCTCTCTCTCTGTCCCCTCTCTCTCTCTCTCTGTCCCCTCTCTCTCTCTCTCTCTCTCTCTCCTCTCTCTCTCTCTCTCTCTCTCTCTCTCTCTCTCTCTCTCTCTCTCTCTCTCTCTCTCTCTCTCTCTAACCCTCTCTCTCTCTCTCTCTCTCTCTCTCTCTCTCTCTCTCCTCCTCCCTCTCTCTCTCTCTCTCTCTCTCTCTCTCTCTCTCTCTCCTCCTCCTCCCTCTCTCTCTGTCTCTCTCCTCTCTCTCTCTCTCCTCTCTCTCTCTCTCTCTAGCCGTGGGGCCTGTTAGTCGGGGTGTTGATGATATTCTCCGTTTGGATGCGTGAACTCACAACCAGCGGAACATTTCCTCCCACCATCACTAATCGGCTCTCAGAGACGCTCTGGTGAAGCAGGTTACGTGTACAACCAGGCTCTGGAGTGACGAGCACATGCAGACTAGCTCGGCTTAGCCGGAGCAACCGGCCACAACAACCCTCACCAGTGATATCCTGGATCCTTCCCCTCTATATAAACTACCAGCTGACACTTTAGAGGAAGGGCACATCTATTAACGGGCCTTAGGAGAGTTATAGGCATTACTACATGGTTACGTAGGGCTAAGTAAATGACTGCCCTTAACACCACGTCAACATTGCTAAAGACTGCAGTGGTGTGGTGCCAGACTGTTTCAGAATAGGCCGTCTTCAGTGACGAGCACCGCTTTAGTCTTGGTGGGGCCATTGCCAGATAATAATCTGCAGGAACTGTGTGAGGATGTTCAAGCTGCATGGGATGGATTATCACAGGACTCCATTAGGAACCTCTACAGCTCCATACCGAGACGTCTGGCGTGTTGGGTTAGCAAACACGGCGGGCCGACGCCATACTGACAGACAGACTTCTGTATGTGTAGCTCAATAAATATTGATCATATCAGTCTAAATTTATCACCAGTTATTGATCCTGGTCACCTTTATCTTCCTTCCCAACACACCTGCACTCCCACACCTCCTTCTGGGTGCAGATATTCTTTAGATGATGAGTGTATATATATATTATTTAAAATCAAATCACTTCTATTGTCACATCACATTTTCACAGGTGTGAAGGTGACTGAAAAACTTGCGTAGTCCCTTACATACTTAAATATATACATTATACAATAAATATATACAATACTAATCACAAAATCTCTGTTTATACTAATATACAGTTTTATATAACAGTAATATAAAGTTATGAAGAAAAACTATGATATATGCAGATGTACACATTACCATGTAGCACTGTGGTAAGGCTGAGGTAGATGCAGGGTATATACAGGGCACAGAATATTGATATATATATATATATATATATATATATATATATATATATATATATATATATATATATATATATATATATATATATATATATATATATATATATCTATATATATATACTACATATATATAGATATATGTATGTATATATAACATTTCATGTTATATTTGTGAGCCTAACAGTAAATATATATATATATATATATATATACTACAGATATATATATATATAATATATGTACTGCACATGCCACATTTCATGTTTCTTTGTGAGCACTGCATGGCCACTTAAGCACTGCTTTGTAAGTGCACAGTTTAACCGTGTTTAATAATTTGACATTTGATATTTAATTTGATATGCATTTGTATTGGAAGTAAAGAGGTAAAGACTTTTCCAGACTTCAATAAGATTTTATTTTAACCAATAATAGACAATAATTAGACGCTAATTTTCTGCCTACTCCTTACCGTGACAATTTTTAAGTCACACAGTTATTATTTATGGAGACCTTTACAGTGTTTACAAACTGGTTTATTTAAAAAAGGCAGAAAATTCTGTTGTCCTTTTTTTTAGGCCTTTTAAATGAAAAGTGTATGTGTGGAAATGAAAACGTGTGGCATAGTTGCATTAATTACAGAAGTCTTACTTTTACCTATGTATCAGGTACCTATCATGTGTTTTTGTATAAGTAACATGATTTGAAGGTGAACTGTCGAATGTTAAGTTTCTACTATGACTCGTGTAGTTGCTAGTACAATTTATTCAGTAATTGCTTTGAATTATTCAGTAACTGCAATCAATCAATCAGTACTAATGTCAATCAATCAGTCCCTGCTACACATTAATCAGTACCTGCTATCACTTCTAGAGTAACTGCTATCAGTTACCGCTACAACCTTAATAAGTAGTAACTACTAGCACTTCTAGAGTAACTGCTATAAATGATTTCTGCCCATTGTGCAGTCATTATTACTGTCAGTAACTGCTATGATTTATTCAGTGGCGCCTATTAATAAATTACTAGCATTATTCTGATTGACAATCAGAACTGCTATAAAATAATTTCTGTAACTGCTACGTTATTCAGCACCTGCTAGTAATTATCTAGGCTATTAAATAAGTAACTGCTATGATTTATTCAGTATTCTGTAATTGTTCTGACCGATTGCAGGCTCCTACCTGATGATAATGTAACTACTATGAGTTATACAGTAACTACAATACATGTCACTGTCACTGCTATAAAATATTCCGTAACTACTATCATTATTGTCAGTTATTAATGAATCCCTAACTATTATGAATTATTGAATGACTTACTAATATTAGTAATTATACAGTACCTATTAGTACCAGTTATTAGGGATTACCTGAATGTGTATTTTATGTATTATGAGAGTGAGGAGTCGCATGCCGAGCCTTTAGATAATAAATGATGGCTAATAATCTAAGATTAATGCTGTACAGTCTGTTTGGCCGCCTCCTGCTTTGCCACATTATGATTATGTGGATGAATTATGGTTGGGATTTGTGCAGAAATGGCTGGTTCTGAACAGGCGGGGTCACACGCCGTGTTGCATGTCTGCTGCTGCTCTCTCGCCGTGGGTAGCAAAGCTACGTTTGACGGAAATAACTCTGTGCGACGTTTTTGCTGGGCCAAATTTCATTAGGCGCTACAGAGGACGAAGAGCGGGCAATGCTACTACGAGACTGTGTGAACGCATGGTGAACACTGCACGTTCCCTGCTTCCACTAACCAGGCACATGCTCCGCCGGCTTGTGCTGAATATTCACTCTCCGCAGCTCCAGATGGATCAACACATGCTGAAAATATGACAGACTCTACACGCTTTTCACGTCTGACCCCAATCTATCACTCCAGCTCCACTGTACCAATACCCCCACCCCTCCGTCCAGCTAAGACATGTCATCCAGTGGCGGTTTCTGCAGCGACCTACACCAAAAATAACGTCTGAGCCAAGAATGTGTTTCACAGGCCTGATTAGATGAACTGAATTTAGTCTGGCTTTTCTGTTTCCGTTATTGTGGCCATGCACAATGTTTAAATGCTTTGTCCTTGGCGTTTCCGGGGACTCCTGATTTAGGAATGCTTTCATTCAACCTGCTTCCATATGGATATTCTGGCTATGCACACTTAAACAGCAGAGCGGCATGTTTATAATACACTGTGTATGAAAATAAGAGATATCAGTGACTCATATCTAGCACATCTTAGAGGCACCTTGATGCATGTAGTGGCGTTTTACTGATTGAGCAAACAGGTAGCAGTTGTAGTGCTGTGATTATTACGCTCAACCACAGGCTCGGTGTTGCGCACCACCGCAGGACTACTTGCTGTGTAGACCTGCAACTGGTAATTGGACTGTAAAAATTAAAGGTGTCTTATAGAACGTTTGAATTACCCCAATCAGTTTGGGGTCCTTAGGAAAAGGTTTACTCCTACAATGTGATTTTAAGGACCTAAAAAGAAAAGATTCAAAGTTTCAAACCACGGTGAGAGGCACTGTCCACAAATCCAAAAAGCCGGAATTCTGCAAAGACAAGTGGGCCGGAATTCTTCCACAGAGACTTATCACCAGTTATCACACATGTATACGCAAAGTGTAGCACAAACAGTTATTAGTTGAATTATTTAAAATATAGAAATATTTTATAACAAATAACAAAAAATTAAAAATCCAGATAGATGGAATAAATGGACAAACACAATCAGAAACTCCACTGAAAATGTAAAACAAATGGAAGTTGAATGCGTATGACCATCATGAACCGCTGCAGCAAAAACCACCATGTGGTCAAAATGTGGTCACCTTCAAATGGAAAAGCCACTGGCTTCCAGGAAATTTCCAAAATGATCAAAATCTGACCATCAGCGCATCAGCGACTCATCCAGAGGGTCGGATGAACATCTGAAGAACTGTAGGTCTTACTTGTTAAGGTCAGTGTACATTCACAGTAAGAAAGATGCTGGGCAGCCCGTGAGTGAGTTACAAAGGACGAACTACTGTTGACCAGAAAGAAGATCAAGGCTGGTCTCAAATCAGCCATATAACACCTGAAGACCCCCAAAACTTTGGAGACAGTATTCTGTGAACTGATGACCAAACAGATGGAACACTTTAGAAGACATGGGTCATGTTACACCTGGCTAAAGCTAATACCCCAATCCACCATAAGAACATCATACCAACCGTTAATCATGGTGGTGGTGGTGATCTGGGGCCGCTTAGCTCCTGCAGGAACTGGATGACTTGTTGTTGTTGTTGTCATGTTTTTTATATATATAATGTATATGTGTATATATATATAATGTATATGTATATATATGTTTAAGTATTCTATTTGTTGCTCCGTATCAGTGAATACCAAAGGAGAATATCCACCTGTCAGTATGTGACCTAAAGCTCAAATGCAGTTGAATCAGAGTCCACCTTTTTTGGGATGGCTGAGTCCTGACTGTCAGTGGCAAGATGTAAACAGACAGTTCAGCTTCTAATAGAGCCAAATTAAAGCGGTTCTGCACAGACAAGAGGGTCAGAATACCTCCACAGAGACTTATCACAAGTTACCACACACGTAGGATTGAAGATGTTCCGGCAAGGTGTGGCACAAACAGGTATTAGATGAAATTATCTAAAATATACAAATATTTTATAACTAATAACAGAAAAAAAGAGAGATAGACGGACTGAAGGATGGAATAAATGGACAAACACAATCATAAACTCTATAATATATACATATTTAATTATGACCAATACTAGAATCTATAATGACCTATTATGATGGTCATTTTAGAATTAAAAAGAAGTAAACATTATATCAATATTTATTCCATAACCAACACCAGGTGATGACCAGGTTTATAATAACACCAATATTTTCAGGTATTGTCTCTACCAAAATGACATCTGGTCCTCAATAACAAAATAAGCTCCCAAAAATGACAAGCAATACAATTTAGAATAGAACTGAATAGAATTGCATTAACAATACGGAAACACGTAATTACAGCCCCTCCCTTCCCCTGCCCCCTTTTACTCTAATAGGATGCACCGAGGGGCTTGGTTTTGATCACTAACGGTGGTGTCCATGAAAAATGGTAACTGAGAGATCATCTGAAGAGAGGCTCTCCATAACTCTCTCATATTCCTTCTGGTTTTCAGACGTCGTGTTAAAATCATTACTGCCTTACAGGCAATTAAACAACTTCGTCGACTAGTCCTGCAACCCTGCTGCAGCGTGGAGGCCCGCTTCAGTGGACGGGAGCCACTCGTGCTGCGCATGAATAGAGCCGGTTGAATGTTTTTTAGAATATTTACACGCATGCAGATAGAGGGTCGCATTAACATGCATGCGTTTGAAACAATAAACCTCCATTATTGTTTCTCCATTCTTTATTAATGCTGTAATTCACTGCCTCTCATGACTGACTGCCAAGTTTTGTGAACATCAAAGCTCTTTTTTTAATCACCTCTCCTCCTCCTCCTCCTCCTCCTCCACCTAGCCAAAAAACCCCATCACATTAACATGCATATTGAATCTTGTGCCCGATAAGTTGCTTAATGAATCGCGAGAGGCGCTGATGGAGGTTGCGCACTAATGCTGGGGCTGGAGGTTGAAACTCATGGTGTGGTTTGGCATGTGTGTGCTTGGGTGTGTGTGGGGCTTTGATGTGGGGTTGGCCTTTTCTGTGCTTCACTTATGGCATGTAAATCTGTCCAGCGGTTTTTGGCCTGGTACCTGCTCCGAAGTCTGGACAGGGATAAGATGAAAGCCTGAACACCACTCGTACCCCTGACCTGGTGACTCCATCCAGCGCCTGGCTCATACTACTAAACTGGAAACCTGAACCTGATGGCAGATTATGGAACGGCTGCATGTGCAGTTAGTGTGGATCTAGACAATGGAAATGACCCTGGCGTTTTAAACGATGGCATGGCAAGTTGGCAGGACTGTTAGCTAGGTTTAGTGGCACACAGGCTGTACTGAACAGGTACAGGTGATTTCCACATGTATGTGAATGAACAACACATCTACTACATAAAACAATGCTAGGCATGCAACCCTGTAAATGTAAACAGAATGCAATGATGATGTCACACTTCTGGGTTTCTCCTCTACCTCCGATCTCCCGAACTCACAGAACCCACCACATGAAAACGTCACCATCACCCAATCATGTCTCGTTTTCCTGTTCCTCATCCCTGGTCCTGCATCATCAAGAGCTGCAGCAAAAACCACTATGTGGTAAAACTGTGTGTGTATATATAAATTATATATAAATATATTCATTACGTAAAAATAAATAAATAAATAAATATATAAATAAATAAATATATATATTTATTTATTTTTTTATATATATATTATTCATATATATATTATTCATACGGTAAAAAAAAATTATATATATATATATATATATATATATATATTTTTTTTATATATAATGTATATAATGAATAATGACCTATTTTGATTATGATTTTATGATTATCATTTTAGAATTAAAGAGTAAATAGTACTACAGTACTAAACAGTACTAAATACTATACTCAATATTTATACCATAATCAACACTGATGATGACCAGGGATGTAATAATACTGATATTCCTGGTATTGGCTCTACCAAAATAAAATCTGATGGAGTCCTGACCACACACCTGCTGGTAATCAAGTCTGTTTGTTTGAATACCCCTGGTTTTCCTCCTCACATTGCGAAGTATTCCCAGTCTGTAGCATACAGAGCGTTCTCTCCATCGTCCTTCCTGTTTGCTGATCTGCTTATTCTCCTACTTTCTGGTTTTCCCTTTTGTTTTGGTTGCTGGTTGTTTGCTTGTTTGGGTTTCGACTCTTCCTTGTCCCTCTGGTTTTTGACCATGCCTTTCCTTCTAAGTTTGTCAGTCATTACAGACGTGTGAGTCATTTAAACCCAATATTTAGTGGAAAGACAACATATCAAACGGTAAGATCATAAAATTTTGTTGTGTTTTGGAAAATTAAATGGCCATTTTGAATGTGACACTGTTTCAATAATTGAGGGAGGTTCACTGTGTTCCTTACCTCTACTTTTACCATCACTCGGCAGGAATTTAGGAACTAAGCAGATGATTTTTATAGTCCTGATCGTGAAACCGTTACCATTGGTGCTTCATATAGGATTTCAGCTGCCCTGCTTTGGGGTCTGCTTCCTCATATACGTCTTCCCAATAATAATTGCTTTGGTCAAATAATAATAGTATATATCTCGTTCAGCATTAATGATGCCTTTACAGATGTACAAGTCACCCATGCCATGTGTACTGATACATTGCCATATCATCATGGAAGTTGGCTTTTGAAGTGTTTGCTGATGACGCCCCAGATGGTCTCTCTCCTATTTAGCTGGAGGTTGAATAATTGTTGACTTCCAAAAAGAATTCCCATTTTTGATTTATCGGACCACAGGATGGTGTTCCACCACACTTCAGTCCATAATCAGTGCACTCAGGCCCAGAGAAAGTGGTGGTGACCAGAGACTCTATTGTACAGCTTTCCAATTTTTTAAAAACAAACCTGTGGGAATCTTTGTGTGGTGTGAATGCCTGTTATCAGGAGTTTGTTTCATTGCCAGGAATGTCCATAGTCATCTGCCCAGTCAGTAGTTGGAGAGAACACGGCTGGCCTTGCTCTCTCTGGGTCACACAATGCACCACTCACCTATGCACACACCTGCCTGATTAGCAATTAGTGTTCTCCTCTGAGCGTGTTGAGCTGCCCAATGATGTTGCATTTGTAGCCGACGGGAAACATGCCGTGATGTCTCCCCTGTCTGGACGATGGAGGATGGAATTGCCAGGACTAAATTTGGAAGAAAAATGGAAAAATAATTAAAGTCCACCTTCGCCAAACAGGGGGAAAAGAAAGCAGAAAAAAACCTGAGCCTCACCCAGGTCCAATACTGCATGTGGAAAATCGGCCCATGACCTATAATCTGATATTTTGCATGTAGAGTCAAAAAAAAAAAATGTTTTAAACAACTAAATATGAAATACAATGAAAGTGGACAGATAAACACTGAGCTAGCGCCGTGGGAACTCTGTTTACCTGCACAAATACCATGTAATGAGAATAACTGTATATATGACCACACCGTGCTGATTTAAAATAAAAATTTCCCATTTTATATACATAAAAAAGAACATACAGTCCGTATAGACAACCTGCATATTTGTGATATTGTCCGTAGCAGACCATTCTGACTAGAGACTGGCGAAAACGCATCCATCCCGCTGGGGTGAAAGTTCATATTTAGTATGTATACGCTGTGCTCTAAACAGCTGCCGATCCAGTCCAGGTACAACACATGCGATCGCCCTCTTGACCTTGAGATGAATGGCCTTCCAAACCAGTTCCTGCTCCAGATTACCATGTAAATGGCTCTGCGAGAAGGTTAGGCCAGATTATTTGATGTTTAAATGCAAACACAGATCAAAGCGGCGTGTCCGGCGGCGGGCTAAATTTACAGTAGCCGATCTTCGCTCGGTGATTTCAGGGAAGCACTGAAACGATGGCGCCTGCTTCGTATTCTTTATGAGCGTGGGAGACGTAGAGAAAGAGAGGTTTGGGCGAGAGGAGAGAAGAGCACATTGTCTGCCTGGTCTGCCGGCCGCTTACAGGAAGACAGCTCATTATCCATTGTGGCCGGGCACAATAGCGGCGAGGGCCGAGTACAGGACAATACGTGTAAACAGCCACAGGCTTAATTTGAAATGGACCAGAGATCACCAGGCGGTCATTGTAATAACGCTGGTAAATAATGGGTATGAATAGGTGTGCAGTTCCAGAATTAGAGAGGCGTCTCCCGATGAATGGCGCTAAGAGCGCGGCTGCAGTTCCCGCATGATGTCCGGGGCTTATTTAACTACTAGATGGTGTTGCCGGTTGCAGGTCATTCAGCTTCTGTCTGGACATGAGAGGTTTCTAGTGCGGATGTGGATCAGCTTAGACACAATGCTGGCTTTTGGGCTATTTTATGACACACTCGCATCTCTGCTTATTGAAGCCCTTCTACCAATAACAAGTATTCATCCAGCGTCTCTTTATTGGTCCCCCAAAGGTTTGTATGGTCCATGGAAATATGGCTGTGGTATTTCTTTTCAGGGTACAGGATATTTATATAGAGATTCTGATGCTGCTTGCAGTGTAAACACAAAAGCTGGAAGATCTGAAAGAAGCCAGGGTTCTTCTCGCAGTGGAGACTTGGGAGTTGCTGTTGGATACAACATACGCGTGTCAGCATTCGTACTATCCTTTCTTTGTCAGCGGTCAGCGTTCAATTCAGTTCTGTTCAGCTTTATTTACACGGAACTTTCTACAGCAGCCCTCATCCACTGAGCAATGTTGAGAGAGACCTGGGAACCTTTACCACTACTCATCTCCTACCTTTCAAGAACATGAAGGAGTTGAGGGAGAAGCCGGAGCAGGAGGACTGTAAAGAACAAGCAGTTATTGGGACAATGGGACAGTTGAACTAAGCTGAATTTAATTTCATCAGATTTGATGAACTAAGACCCATAATACACTCGTCATCAAAAACCTCTCGCACCCAGGAGGAGGTGTGGGACTGCGGTGCTGTTGGGAAGGAAGATAAAGGTGACCAGGATCAGTAAGTGATGACACATAGAGAAGTCGGTCTCTCAGTATGGCGTTGGGCCGCCGTGTTTGCTAATGCTTCGTGTGTCTTAGTATGGAGCTGTAGAGGTTCCTAATGGTGTCCTGTGATAATCCATCCCATGCAACTTGAACATCCTCACACAGGTCCTGCAGATGGTGCCTGAACACAGACCCCAAAAAAACCCTGAACTGACAAAGACAACATGAATTATCAAAAACCAGCCGATACAGAAGTGGCTAGGGCTAGGTGATGTTACGCTAGCGACGGGAGGCAGAGGGAGAACTCACAAACACGAAGCTGACCCGGAATGAGACTACTGACAAGTGTACAACACCAACAACACGGAGCGCTACCGCCTCTGTTCATTAAAACACAGCCACTAGCCAGCAACACAACAGCGGACATAAATCAGCCCCCCCAGACTCCTTCTAATCAGAAATCCCAGTCTTTTTTAAAACACAAGCCCCGCCTCTCCAAAGTTCTAAATTGGCCATCAGAACTCAGAAGTACTCGGAGGACTTTCAACAGTGATTGACATGGCAGCCAACCTATAGAAGAGACAGACAAGTGCGAGAGAACAGGGTAAACAGCAGGCCAGATGAACTGAGCCCAGGTGCGTAACAATTGGTCCTCCTGACTGCTCTCTTGGATTATCCCTTTGATTCTGTTTGCTGGCTTGTTTGGATTCCTGGTTCTCGACCTAGGCTTGTCTCTTTACCTTTATGGTTTTAATGGTGCTTTAAACTTTACTGACCACGTTACCGTTAGACCTGTGTCCTACTAGACAATGCACTAATTGTATAATGACATATTTAATAAATAACTTTAAAATATATGACACTGTTCGTACCATGGGGCAAAGTGTGCATGTAGAGTCAGCACCTTCCAGTCACTAATGGCAAAAGTCTTTAGGAAAACTGTTCCGCTGCTTCTGAGTGTTTGTGGACTCTGTTCTTCCCTAAGAACAAAAATCACAAATTAGAACACACTGATGAACATCAGAATCTTCATGAAAACTATGATATCCCTTTTAAGAATGTTTGGTGAATCAGCCTAAATCAACTCAGACCTTTCTAAAGAACACATTTAAGAAAATAAAACAGGACGCTGTTGGTGAATAAGGCCCGTTCTTCTCGGAAAGACCGAAACCACACTGAAGAAAAATATCCTAGATACTTCTTAGATATTTCTATTGACCACAACAGTGCACTCCTACCCTGCCAGGTATCCCTTTTATTTTGCCCACTCAGTCTGTAGAATACACATCAATGGCACGAACCACTCAAAAATTCCTGCCATACTTCTTCCTTCTGCATTTTCCCCCAAGCAGCTTAGAGATGACGTTTAAACACAGTGTTTCTGAAAGAGACGAATTCCCACATGCATACATGTGGACAGTAAATAGACGTGCATATGTATGGCTTTTGAATTTTTAGAAGATGAAAAGCACGGAAATGCAAAGGGATACGATTCAAATCAATATGAAGATTCGTGTTCAGGTGAGGGGAATGTATCATGCTAAGTA
Source organism: Prochilodus magdalenae (assembly GCA_024036415.1). NCBI lineage: Eukaryota > Metazoa > Chordata > Actinopteri > Characiformes > Prochilodontidae > Prochilodus > Prochilodus magdalenae. The sequence continues at coordinate 238,630 of JAMWET010003117.1, forward strand.
AATAAATAAATAAATAAATAAATAAATCTGCGTTTGAACTGTGAGGAATCCACCTGTGACAAGTTTTGCAATGCAGAAAAGTAGAAAGCAGATATGATATTTTGGCGCTTATTGTGCTTCTTTTTGGAGACGAAAGGTGGGATGAAAAAAGCCCACCACAACATGGCAAAACACTGTATTCTGAATTAAATTAAATAACTGTCCTACTGTGCAGCCACATATTCACAATCAGGCTCAGTTTTACCCAACCTGTTTCTTTTGAAAAATAAAATAAAAAATAAAATAAAATGTAAAAATAAAAAAAATTAAATAAAATAAATGAAGAATAAAAAAATTGAAATTGATAAAAATACATATTATTTTATTTGTTAATTAAAAAAATTAAACATTTAAAAATGTAAAATAAATTAAATTTAAAATTGACAAATTGAAAAGTAATATTCATAGGTTTTTGATTAACTACTACAAACTATTTGCAAAACTTTGGGAAAAACTGACTCCAGAATGACGAGTGATGATGGACGAGTGATGATGGAGTCTACGTCTTACTGTAGGATATAATGCTGTTTAATGTGGGATGCATTCTGCTCTCTGAACGCATTTTGCCAGCATGGCTACAGTAGTCAGATTCACAGAAACCTCTCCCTACTGGCCCTGGTGCAAATTAAGGATTGCACCCCCTGCTCTGGTTTAGCTTTTTCGGATATTGATTTGACAAACTCCTTGGCAACTTTGCCATTGACCTTCCCACAGCAGATCAGCCAGCCAAGTTACTGTGAGCTTGCCATTTGTTTTGTGCAGCAGTCTTTCTTCTGGCAGTGTGTCAGCCCCAATACACAGCCAGCACAAACAGCAGGTGTTTCCCGTCAAGATACCATGCGCTCTTAAAGGGTTCTTGGTGGGGTTGTTGGGTGGTGGATAAAACCAGTTACACATCATAGAGCAGCATTGCCTCCTTAAGATTCAACCAGTGTGCTTTGTAGTCTTAAGAACCATGAAAACACAGTAATTAGCACAATAATATGGCGAGTAATAGCTTTGATATGAGGCTGTAATGGTGAAGTGCCTCACATCCAAAGCCTCGGTCTCACGGGTTCAAATCCCTGCCCCATGCATCAAAGAAATCTGGCCATATGACCTGCTGGTTCGAAAAAACCCTCACCCTTACGCTGGTGCTCCACCGTAGCACTTTTGAATAAGGCTAATACAAAAATTACCATCATTAATCAGGGTTCATAGAACGCTTCAGACGCGTGGTGAACCGTTTCTTCTAGGTTCCTAACACAACAAGTTACAATAGGGTCCATAGGATATTAATGAGCTGAAGACTAACACAACATGGTGAAATGGAGTCCATAGGATATGAATCATCTGAGGACTAGCTAAGAGATGGCCCTTCAGCTACTGAGGCCCTTCAGTATATAATGTAGGCCATACCTAACCCAATGCCCTATTCACTGTCAATGCACTATATTGTGAGCTTAGCATTTTCTAGTAAGGCCTGAAATCACAATGGAGAATATGCAGTACACCCATATGATGCTACAGTGCACTGCAAAAGAAAATGCACAGGACATAGCTGTGTATCGAACGCTAGGCTGCTGCCAAGAAAGAGGGGGCAGAGAGATGCTAAAAGCCGATTCAGGTCAATTCCAGAGCGAAGCAGAGCCGAGTCTCGAAGACAAACTTTTAGCTGCAGGCCTTTTATGTTTAGCACAGTTTCAAACAAGACGTTGCAGCACGGAAACGGCCAAACAGGAGTTCTACACGCAGTACATGCACTGCTCAAAGGGAAGAGGCGAAGCTACTTCATATGGCTGGTTAGTCGGTCGCTCATATAGCATCTACGCTAGCTAGCTTCATAACTTAAACCTCAGGTAAACCTTCAGCATATACAGCTAGCATGCTAGTTATACATGCTAGTTAAACAGATTCAGGCTATTCATATTTCCTTCAAACACAGAATTCACTGCATGTAGCACTTCAGGCTGTTTATTAATTTAACTTTAGCAAAGCTGATAGGCCAGTTCACACACCTGGTCCTAATTATTCAGTTTTATTTTGTTTTTGTTTTAATTTCTTAGGCTGGGATTTCTAACTGAGTTTGAATCAAATCAATAGACTAGTGTAGAAATAGACTAGTGAGGGGAGCGGCTGTTATACAGTCTGACGGACGGATGGAAGGACCTGCTGTACCTCTCCTCCACACACCGCAGATGCAGCAGCCCGGCACTGAAGGAGCTGCCCAGTGCTTCCAGAGAGTGGGACATGGGGTGGGACAGGTTCTTCAGCATGTGTTCAAACTTAGTCCTCATCCTCCTGTCCCCCACCACCTCCACTGGGTCAGGAGGACACCCCAGGACAGAGCTGGACTTCCTGATGACTCTGTTCAGTCTCTTCCTGTCAGCGGTGGAGATGCTGCTGCCCCAGCAGACCACTCCATAGAAGATGGCTGATGCCACCACAGCATCGAAGAAGGTCCTCAGGAGCGCCCCCTGCACTCCAAAGGACCCGAGTCTCCTCAGGAGCGCCCCCTGCACTCCAAAGGACCCGAGTCTCCTCAGGAGCGCCCCCTGCACTCCAAAGGACCCGAGTCTCCTCAGGAGCGCCCCCTGCACTCCAAAGGACCCGAGTCTCCTCAGCAGCGCCCCATGCACTCCAAAGGACCTGAGTCTCCTCAGGAGCGCCCCCTGCACTCCAAAGGACCTGAGTCTCCTCAGGAGCGCCCCCTGCACTCCAAAGGACCCGAGTCTCCTCAGGAGGTGTAGTCTGCTCTGGCCTTTCCTGTAGAGTGCAGCAGTGTTGTCAGTCCAGTCCAGCTTGTGGTTGAGGTGAACACCCAGGTACTTGTAGGACCTCACTATCTCAATGTCCATTCCCTGAATGTTTACAGGAGCCGGAGGAGAGTGTTTGGCTCTGCGGAAGTTCACCACCAGTTCTGTAGTTCTTTAGTACAATCAGTAATTACTTTGTGATGTGAAATGGGGCCGTACATCATCACAGTTCGCTATACAAATGTCCTCTTCGGTGCTCCCAGTATACCAATACTGGGAATGATGATTATGAAACTAATTACATCCCCTGTAGTTTATCCCCTGTACTCAGTGTAGCACTCCTGAATTTCCAGTGTTGGGGATACCAATTAGGAACCAGTTGTGCTCATCATAGTAGTGGTCTATGTAGTGTTTGTGGTTTTCCAATGAAGGAGATAGCTCGTATTGTTTTCTAATGCAGGCAGTAGTGGTTGGTGAGCCACCTAGGCTGGCTTTAATAGTGTTGTCAGCAGTGCTTCTGGTTTTCCAGTGAAGGGGGTAGTGAGTAGGGAGTCATTTTTTTTCCTAGTGCTATTGGTTTATTGATATTCTGTAATTCATGTAATTCTGATGGGATAAAAAGGAGACACAATGAACGTAGATAGAAAGATTCGAGCATTTTTGTTTCATAACCAATGTCCTCACTGACTAATCGTCTTTATCAGATAATCATTATAGGTTTATAATGTTCTAAAATGTTCATATGACACACATGGTCAGTCCAACAGTTTATGTCATGCCAGAAAAGAATTCGGGACCAAACCGTCTTCTGATTAAGCTAGTCAGTCTCAGCTGAATCAAACAGCTGAATTTCCTTCCCTTCTGCTGACCACTGAACGAGCCATCCCTCGGCCGAAGCTTTCTCACAGCCCCTGGTGATGCCTGGCAGCTGTTCCAGAGGGGGTCATGTGACCAGGCTGCTGGTTTCTGGGTCGTCCCGACGATGATGACCGCAGGCGAGGAGGCTGGCTGGTGATGTCCAGGACGCATGACCACGGGCCATGGTACACTGAAGCAGGTCTCTGGCCCAGTGGTGCCGTTTCGATTTGCACAAAGTCTGTGTGATGGGTCTGGGTATCCGGAGGAGACATTATTGGGATAGAGTGGTTCTCGTACACGGGGCTGGTTGATGCGGGTTGGAACTCTGGTGTCCCATTAAGAATGGCCTGGAGGATCATAAGGTTACAAGTTCAGACGGCAGAGTCTGGACTCGCTTGGGGTAATGCGATCTGAAGGTCAGTGCTGGAGCCACTATCCACTGAATGAAGACTATTAGAGCAATTGAGAGAGTGATGGAAGTAGGTGGTTATCTCGGTGCCTGGAGCACTGCTCTCAAAGCGTAGGCTGCGAGGGACTCTGAGCCGTCTGTGATCAAGGGTAAATCGACCTCTTCCGAGGCCTTTTGATCTAAAACCTTGCCAGAAAAGACACTTCTCTACCTGCTTTCTTGTACCTGTGGTTATACTCATCACAGGCATGCCATCTAATATGAAAGCTCTGGTCTCCCACCTGTTCTCTCACATTCCTGTAACAGCGCATCAGTACATCCATACATTGCTTCATACCACCTCTGCTTTCTCATTCTTTGCGGTTGTAGATTCAATGAATCTTAAATTGGCATCCTTTGAGCTCCGTCCTCATAAGACTCTATAAAGGTCATGGTAATATAGCAATAACAGCGGACCAGGTATCTGATCAAGTCAGCATTGAAGCACTTCAAGGGTTAGTGAGGGCTGTTTTCTGTGTTTGGTAAATATGTTTGAATACCTCCCAATTTAAAGGGCAGCAATTAAATTCGAATTCCACCCATTTGATCCACCAATTAAACACTTAAGATGTAAAGAAAATCATGTAGAGGGATTTGATGAGAAATGATCAGCTCTAGAGAAACAAGCTGTGCTGGAATTGTGCACAGTGGTGGTGGTAATAGGAACCAGACGTCGGAATTGAATGACGACTCTAAAAGCTCTCTCGTGGAAACGTTTTAGGGTTATGACTATGCTTCCTGATCTTGAGGTCAGGATTTGGCCTCCATGTAGGATGTGGTGAGGCAAAACAGACACCAGATAAAAGGACACACCCTGGACAGTCCAGGGCAGGGCGGATAAAGACTAGGGGGGCAAGTTGACATTGCCTGTTCACCTAGACTCTTGTGGGAGGAAACCCGAGCACCTGGAGGAAACTCACACAGACACAGGGAGAGCATGGACTTTGAACAGCCCAGCCAGGAATCAAACCTAGGCCCTACGTGCTGTGAGATGGCCGCGCTACCTACCTTGCCTCGCCTCGCTGTTTTTCAATATCAGCCATAGGGATCCTGGTTCCTGTCACCAACACTGTAAAGAGATGGACAAGTTTCTCATCATTTTCACACCAAACCTCTCCGAATGAGTTTGTTTACGTCACAATGACCAAATTACGAAGGAATTTGGGGAAAATGGTGCAATTCCAATTTCTTGGCCGTATAGATTAAACAGTTTGGTTGTAGGTGAAGTGTCTCATGGCCATTGGATGTTGAGGTAATTATGACGAGACGGATACAGAGTCATTCAGACTGTTTCAGGGTGAGCTGGCTCAGTGTTTAGAAACTAAGGGGTCGATTTGTTTTTAGTGGAAGGATGGTACATCTGGTGTCTGCCTTACAACATTCTGCACGTAGCTCTTTACCACGAGGGTACCCTCATCATCAAAAGAATAGTTGCACCCAGGAGACTAGGAGATAGTAAGAACTGGTAACAAGAACCCATGAAAAACTCAGTGCGATGTTTATTGAGCTACACATACAGAATGGGCGCCTCTCAGCCTCAGGATGGCGTTGGGCTGGCATATTTGCTAATGCACCATGCCAAACATGCCAGTTCCTGCAGATTTTGTGGTACGGGTGGAGGTGGAGTGACACCAGTCCTTCTGGATTTGTTGGATCATCACCACCAAGACTAAAGTAGGACTTGTCACTGAAGATGACCCGCTGCCATTCTGAGTCACTCCATGACAGTCTGGTACGACACCACTGCAGTGTTTGGTGACGGTGACGTGGTGTTGAGGACAGTCGTGGTAACGGTCTGTGTGCATGTAGTCCTGCGTGGTGCAGGGTTGACTAATCCTGCTCGCTGGATGTCTGGAATCGCGGCTGTTGGGTCGGTTAGGCACAGGGATATGGCCCATCTTACGTCGCAGGTGCAGCCCGAGCATGAAACTTGAATCAATCACATGCCTCACAATGTCAGATCTACCCAGCAAGTTGGGTTCCTGTCGGCTGATTCCTTCTTGGTGCAGCTGTTGGTGCATTTTAGGCAAGAAATCTCAAAACTACCATCATGAAACAAAGTCTCCGGCATCAGGCAGCTTAATTATAATCATTTGTTTGCACACTGAGGAATTCGGACTCATGAGTTCTTCTAGAACCACACTGAAGCACTTTGTTTACCTCCCAGTCAATGAACTGAAAACTGCAATGCCTCTTTGTTTGAAGGTTGAGTGGGTCGATTTGATTGACACTCACATGCTAATTGCTAGATTAGCATGATAGATTTCACACAGGCAGGAATCCATCCTGTCTGTTGGCATTTAGAAAGCCAGTGTCATGTTCAGTTATGTCCCCATACGTCCCCTTTAGGTTCTTCTTTTTTTTATTGGGAGAGATCAACTCCCAGCGTTAATTGGAAGATCTCCTAAACCAGGTTGATTGGATGTGACACAATGGGTGGGGCTGGTCCCGTTAAATTTGACGAAGTAAAAGATGGGGGGGGGATGTGAACAAACAACCCAAATTAAATTACTGACCAGCAGATTTGGCAATTACAGTTAATTAACCAGAGTACAGGGAGGTGTGAAGACGATCCCAAGCCGCGCGCCTTAAATGAGCCTAATGACGCTTTGACCTAGATTACCCTGGGGAGCAGTCTGAACGTTTAGGAGGAGTGGGCTTCCACCTCGGGCTATGTTAATGTCCTCTTCACCTCATTCTTCTCCAGGGACAGCTCCTCAGCAGAGGAAAGATGATGATGGAGAAGGGAATGCCTGCCCTGCTTAGTTGGTGATCTGACTGAGCGGCAAGGAAAATCTTTGCAAGTCAGTGAAGAAGGAAAGAGGCCGAGGACGATCCGGGCGTACTTGATTACGCTTTTCACCGAACTGGATAAAGCAACCCGCCGCGAGGGCGGTTGGAAGTGCCTCGGCTGCACGCTGCTTCTGACATAGCATGTTTTGTATGGCTCAGAGCTTATTAGGCAGATTAGTGTCCCATGCTTGGGTTCCCCACAGTAACAAGCCAGGCTGGATTCTCTCAGTCACTCCGATCATCCGAAGCGCCTTTGTATCCGAGGATTCGCCAAATGAACTCTAGCTGGTGATCAACCTCGGCTCGCGCGGCTTGTTTTCCTCTCGATGGTGGATTAACTCTCCATGACTTTCACCAAGGTTTCTCAAACTCCGCTAGCCGGAACGGCTCCGGCATGCCTCCTGAAGTAACCATTCATGTGCTTTTCCCAGTCCTCTTTGTGTGTCCTCTCTTTCTTGCTCGTATCCCTCCATCTACTGCTAGGACAGGAGGAGGAGATACAGGACACTAAACCCCCCCCCTCTGGGGTGATCTTTTGTCCCACCCACTATAGCTATCACCGTCTCCCCAAAAGTAAAAAAGAGGGGGCAGTCAGGGGGCACAGTATATCAATTAAAGTGCCTCCCTTCGGGAGCGGAGCGAGAATACAGGTCCAAATATTTACATTAGGCTGCATCAGCTTGACGGCTGGTTGACGGAGCGGAGAGATTGGCCATTTGATGCCACAGAGAGGCCATTAGTCGAGCTAAATGGCCAGAAAGAATCTGGACCAGACAGGTGTCCTCACACGAGCAATAGACCGCAACCGTATACCCCGCCAAGCACTTCCTTCCGTACACTACTCACGTTCGCAAATGAGCAGTTTTTAAAGAAGATATTGAAAACGTGTCAAGAGTCGCCGAACATGTATGGCTACCCAGTCCCAGCCACAGAGAGAGATAGCATGTGCTTATAGGCTTGTTTAGAGGTCACTGTTGCTCTTAAAGGTTAGCTTGCCTGTAGCAGTGATTCAAAAAATTATAAAGGATTGTATTTAAAATGTACATGGTTATTAAATTGGCCATTATAAGATTAGGGAGTATTAATTTAGCTTTAATTTGTTTTGCACATGTATTGCATTGTTTTTTTTATTACTATTTACAATTGCAATTGTTGTTTATTTACTGAAAAAATATATATATATACAGTGATCTCTGGAAATAAATAGGAGGGCTGTCCGGTGTAACTCTAATCAGCATCTCCACATGTACAGCAGGTTCTCAGTGAGGAACCGAAGGTTGGGTTCTAGCTTTACTGCAGATACAGTGAGCGTCTGGTTCATAAGAACAAGGTCCAGCAGCAAACACACAGGACAACACAGCTACAGACTGGCAGAGGGCCAAACCCACTCTCTATTGACCGTGATGAGCACCACCTCATTCCAATGTCCCTTACCCACCGTAAGATGGCCTCGAGTGACCTACAGAGAGACTGGCGAGTTAGTGATTAGTGATTAGGTTATTTAGAAAATGGTTATTTAGAAAATCATTAGTTTTCTAAATTTTCTAAATAACCAGATCTAATACAATATCTGATCTGGATCAAAGGTTGCAAACCACCCCGAGGGGCTCTTGATGTCCTGTTGTGCTCTTCTAATCTTCTAACACATTATATATATATATATGTGTGTGTGTGTGTGTGTGTATATATGAATTTTTTTTTATTATTGTTATTAATTAATTTATTTTTATTCAGGATTTGTTAATTATTCAGCATTCAATAGACCTCAAGGCAGAGAGATGTTTATATGCAATTCTAATTATTAGTTAAACCAAAAGAGTGTTTTCAGGGACTGTTGCGAGAGTCTGACCTCCTTTTAAGAGCCCCTTCAGATCGCTCCGGGGAAGGCCGTGTTTATTTACCATTGTTTATGTGTTCTTAACCTTGTCTGATTTTTTTTTTTTTCACCCCATCCTTCTCGGTTGTTTGTATTGCACTGTTTTTTCTAACTCACAGAAGTGACAAGTGAGTCTTTGAAAATGAAGCCAAAAAGTTTGAAGCTTGTCATTGGCACAAAAAAAATAGAGACTAAAATAAAAAGTGGGATCTTCCGCTCCTGTGGTTTTGTTCTCTGTGTAGTGACATGTCACGGGTGCCTAAGGTTCAATGAAAGTAGCTGCTGCTTCTCCTTATCCGGAGAATAATCAAATATCAGTAGCATGGAAAAAAACTTGAGGGGGCTTTTGTCCTTCCAGGATCAAACTGGATCTTCCAGTAGCACACAGCTCTGAGAGACCATCTGGAAATGATCCGTGTCTCTAGTTGTGCAGGTTCTGGGTTTGTGTTGGTTCTGTTTGATTCTCTACACTACTGGAACCATGTCTCCCAAACTCCAGATCAGATATTGTATTAGATCTGTGTATTTAGAAAATCACTAATGACCTCCAGAAGCCTGTTTTTAGAACCATGCTCGCTGTGCGTTTCACCCCAGCCACCGCTCGCCAGTCTCTCTGTAGGTCACTTGAGGTCATCTTACGGTGGGTAAGGGACTGAGGGAATGAGGTGGCGCTCATCACGGTCAGTAGAGAGTGGGTTTGGCCCTCTGCCAGTCTGTATCTGTGTTGTCCTGTGTGTTTGCTGCTGGACCTTGTTCTTATGAACCAGACGCTCACTGTATCTGCCAGTAAAGCTAGAACCCAGCCTTCGGTTCCTCACTGAGAACCTGCTGTACATGTGGAGAAGCTGATTGAAGACGAACCTGGAGTGGTCTCTTACTTATTTCCAGAGCTGTATATTAGCAAGACAGCTAGGAACAGAGCAGGGACTTCTGGGTAAATTCTGCACTGTTGAGCAGATGCTATTGGAATGGCTGAGGATGCTAGTTGTTATGATCTTTGCAATGCCCCCAGCTGACTTCATCCTATGGACTGGCCCCACAGCACACGCTCCCTCCCGGCGCTCCTTTTTCCCACTGCTGCTTTAGCGATTGCGCATTAGTGTTAGCGATTGCTGGCCGTGAACCCACAGCGAGTGAAGGAAAGGCGGTTTTGTGGCCTGCGGAGACCCGTGCGGTCGCATGGAGGAAGGGACCGCAGGGCCTGTGCATTAGAGAGATTAGTGTTCTCCTTCTCCTCGCCCACTGACATCTCCACTCTTGTGCGATTATGAACGCTGACTAGCTCCCCTCCAGGTTAGCTCCCTGATCTGTGAGGTGTGAATGGAGCTGAATGCAGAACATGCTAACCTGTGTGGATCTTCCGATGCAGTAACTGCTGAGAGTATGCTAATTAGTCCACTGAGTTATAACGAGTGATAATGCCACTTAACTATTGCTGTCCTTCTTACTCCTGTTGCTTCCCATTTTGTTCAGTAATGCCATAGGCCGATAGAGTTTTCTCAACTATTTGGAAGCCAAAAAAATTAACCCCCTGCCCCACCACCTCCAAATTGAAGGGCTCCACTTCTATATATATTTGTTGAGTTTAACTAATAATAAAAATAAATAAATCAAACTTAAAATACTAACTTTTAATCAGGACACATGTTGCATTCAGCAAATTGTTGCTGTCCAAAGAAAAAAAGGAGATTAAAACATCATTTAATTTTAATGTAAGCCAATGGAACCCGACTTTTTTTGTTTTTTTTTACCAAGTAATTTTGGGCCGTTTCTGTTGGTCCACTTTAAAGAAAACGGAGCTGCTGTGTTTAAATGACGTCTTATCAATAAAAATGGACAACAATGGAGAAACATGACAGCAGAAATTGTGCCTTACAATGTGCAGAACTATGTTCTCTGTAGAGCATGTGTTCAGTTATTTACACTTACACTATTTACAAACTATTTACACTGTCAACCAAACAGCAAAAACATTCAACTTTCCATATGACTATATGCATCTGTAAATACATTTGGTTTTCTGTAAACCTGGCAAATATCATAGGCAGTTGGCTCACTGAACATGCCATGCAACAACAAACAGTAATTTATTTCAGTGGCGTTGGTGCTGCAGGTGAAATATGAATACAGCCACCACTAATGAAGTGGAAATACACTCACAGTGACGTTAATAAGAGTCAGAACGCTTTCTATATTGTTTCAATTATTTAATAAATTATAATTATCTATCTATCTATCTATCTATCTATCTATCTATCTATCTATCTATCTATCTCAGCATGTTAGCTGCCAGGTAATTTAGTTTTGCTAATGTTTGAAAAGGCTGTTATAAAGACTCTATAATGTCTGTATAGTGAACTGAAATGTTATCATTAGGTATATTATACGTGAGATGAATACGTTGCTATGAAAATCATTCATATTGTTGCTGTCCAAAGAAAAAAGAAAAGTATGTATTTTATTTTTTGCCACCTTTTACTTTTATACATTGTCTGAACAAAACAGTTGTTGTTCACCTCAATTGTTTGATGAATGGACCAACAACACTGAGCCAAAATCGCTCAGGAAAAGGTCCAGTTCCATTGACTTCCATTCAAATGACTTTAGGTTTTTGGGCTCTCCCGTAAAGTTACCATTTTGGAGATACGTGTGTTTTTTTCATCTTGGCTGTGACGACACACTCTTCATGCACAGCCTATAGTCTATACTTTACTCTAGAACAACATAAGCACTGCCAAATCGTATTATGATCCATTGTGTTTGTATTTTACTGAATGTAATACCTAATACATACACTTATAGGCCTTAAAGCATATCATCACTGTCCAAAGAAAAGCAGGTAACTCCAAAATGGCAACTTTACAGGAGAGGCCAAAACTCTATTTTTATTTGAATGGAAGTCAATGGAACCAGACGTCTTTCCAAGCAGTTTGGGTCTGTTTCTGTTGGTCAACTCTTGATGAAATTTCCACACAGTGTGGTCATGTGATTAAATGATGCATAAAGATAAAAATAAACAAAAGATATGTGTTTTTCTTTGGACAGCGACGATATGTCATATATATATAATTTATATAACATAATTCACTGCCAATATGTTTACAAACCAAAAAAAGAAACCTCTTTTTGTCATTTGACTGTGAAAATACGAACAGGACCAGCCGTAAACGAGCGCTTGCCAGACGCTGACCCCGCCGTAGCTTCACTAATTAAAGGCCTCTTCTTGAATTACTTTAATGGACAACATGCTGCCATGTGTGGACTCGGAGGCATCACTGTCATGCAGTCAAATCAAGTAAAAAACCCAATTATCCTGATAAAACACAGGTTGTAATGCTGGTTCAAAGTGGCTTCCAATGCAGGCGCGCTTGCTCATATTTTAGGCCTCGCGCTCCGGGGAGAACGGACGGAGGACCAAGAGCCAATTATCATAACAAGGATGCTGCGGAATGAGGACGGACAGCAGCAGCAGGAGGAAGTGGCGTCCGTGCGTTGTTTCTGCATGATTTGGGAAGTTTTTCCAAGGTCGGCTCGTCGGGAGATTATGGACATAGCCTTGAGCCGTGTGGCCGCTGCGTGTATGCCGAAGCAGAGAGTGCGATGGGCGTCTCTGTGGCTTCATGTGCTTTACTGTGTGCAGAAGGCATGAGATAATACACAAGCCAATCTGTACCTCCAGGTAACGCCAGAGCATGGCCCTGTGAACGGCCCGGGGCCAGTCGGTCTGTTTATCAGAGTGAGCGTATGTGTGTAGTAGCACACTTGGTGCCAGAACACATTTATAAAATAAGCTGTCATCAAATCAGTTCATGTTCCAGGTTCAGCAGCATATGTTGAGTATTTGCTCATGGTTTGGTGCCCTGTGAAGACAATGCAGTTTAATAAAGCGACAGCATGTAAATAAGTGTGCTGGGAAACACCCCGGCCTCTCAGTGCTAGACGTTAAAGCCATCTAGGCAGCTTATAGACCGCAACGCTTTCTGTGGAGTTTTATTAGTGCTGCATGATGGTGGACAAAATGCTAGTGTCCTGGTTAAACTGCCACAGGTTGGGACTGTGATATGCCATGCTGTAGATTTCTGATACGCTGATGCTAGCTTGCTATCTGAAAGAGTTAACGTTAGCTTTGTTAGCTGATGCTAGCTTTGTTAGCTGATGCTAGCTTGCTATCTAAGAGTTCACATTAGCTTTGTTAGCTGATGCTATCTTGCTATCTGAAAGATTTAACGTTAGCTTTGTTAGCTGATGCTAGCTTGCTATCTGAAAGAGTTCACATTAGTTTTGTTAGCTGATGCTAGCTTGCTTTCTGAAAGAGTTCACATTAGTTTTGTTAGCTGATGCTAGCTTGCTATCTGAAAGAGTTAACGTTAGCTTTGTTAGCTGATGCTAGCTTGCTATCTGAAAGAGTTAACGTTAGCTTTGTTAGCTGATGCTAGCTTGCTATCTGAAAGAGTTAACGTTAGCTTTGTTAGCTGATGCTAGCTTGCTATCCGAAAGAGTTAATGTTAGCCTTGCTAGCTGATGCTAGCTTGCTTTTAAAAGCTTTTAATGGTCAATGAAACCATTTTTTCCTAGTCATTTTGGCCAATTTGTTTGGGTCCATTCATCATAATCTGAAACTCAGATAGCTCAGCCCATTTGAGACTACATGAACACTAATTTGATTAAGTTATAACTTATATTTACAGTGTGTATGTCACATGCAGGTATGCTAACTGCGTGAGCTAACTGTAGGACTTCGTGAAGATAGGCGGGTCAATATAAACTCCATGAGCATCTGTTAAGGCATCCATTCCCCATGTGCAATAAAGAATAAATGAGCAATTATCTCTAAATACTTTGCAACTATCTGTAAATAAGATTCTCCAGAGGTTTTGACCTTTATTATTTATAATGTTTATATTGTTCTGTTCTTATTTTTTGTACTGAGTATCTTGCTATTCCTTTGCTGCTGTAACACTGTGAATTTCTCCACTGTGGGACTAATAAAGGATTATCTTATCTGAGCATCTTATGTTTATCTGAATTTGATGGATAAAGATTCCCATGTTGAAGAGAAGACTACAAACAGACTCTGTAAGGTTTCTATTTTATCCTTATAGAATTTCCAGGTTTTAAAACATTATCAGTCTTTAATAAACATACGTGGACGGTTGATTTTCACTCTTGTTTAAAAGCTACTCAGATTGACCATTATTGACTCTGATGTTCTGAATCATAGTAGTTAAATCCCCATGTTCAGATGAATTTGTACACCTCTACTTTTCATTTTCATGTACAGTAAACTAGCTTGAATAAAGAGTCTGAATAAATAAATAAATAAATAAATAAATAGTGGATTTTCTCCTGTGGCGGAAAGCATGTTAGGTTAATGATGATACTGGTTAAGGGTAAGTCTGGTTTTGGTATGTCTGCAGGAAATGAATTAAAGTATATGTAATTGATCCACAATCCACATAAACAAACAGTGTGTGTGTGTGCGTGTGTGTCTGTGTGGAGCATTAATCTGCCCACCAAACCTCAGACTATGTTTTCACTCTCTGAGTGAATCATCCCATGCTGGAGATTCTCTCTAACTGAATCATCGGAATGAATCACCTTATTATGAGATTCTCTGTGGATAATTATGTGCTGGAGATTCTCTTCTCTTTGAGCAAGTAGTTTGAATAAATTTCTCTTATATATATTTTGCTGGAGATTCATGTTAGAGATTCTTTCTGAGTGATTCCTCTCATGCTGAAAATCCTAACTCTGAGTGAATTGTCTATTTTCATCTAATGTTGGAGACAGTGAATTATCTGAATGAATCATCAGGTGCTGTTTCTGGCCTTAGTGAATCACTCTGTACTGATTCTGTCTGAGTGAATTGTCCTGTACTGATTCTCTCTGAGTGAATCGTCCTGTGCTGATTCTCTCTGAGTGAATCGTCCTGTACTGATTCTCTCTGAGTGAATCGTCCTGTGCTGATTCTCTTTGAGTGAATTGCCCTGTGCTGATTCTCTATAAATTAATCATCCTGTGTTGATTCTCTTTAAATAAACCCTCCTGTGCTGATTCTCTCCGAGTAATTCGTCCTGTGCGGTTTCTTCATTAATGAATCATCCTGTGTTGATTCTTTTTGAATGAACCGTCCTGTACTGATTCTTTCTGAGTGAATCGTACTGTGCTGATTCTCCCTGAGTGAATTGCCCTGTGCTTATTCTCTATAAATGAATCATCCTGTGCTTATTCTCTATAAATGAATCATCCTGTGTTGATTCTTTTTGAATTAATCATCCTGTGTTGATTCTTTTTGAATTAATCATCCTGTGTTGATTCTTTTTGAATTAATCATCCTGTGTTGATTCTTTTTGAATTAACTATCCTGTGTTGATTCTTTCTGAGTGAATCGTCCTGTGCTTATTCTCTATAAATGAATCATCTTGTGCTGATTCTTTCTGAGTGAACTGTCCCATGTTGATTCTCTCTGAGTGGATGGTGATGTACTGTATATGTATGTGTGTGTATGTGTGAGTTCGTGTGCACTTATGTGTGTGTGTGTTTAGGTGCTCTTTCGAACAGCAGCATCAATAAAGGCCTCATGTCATTCTTCCATCCTTTAATCAGTGCTTTTGGCCAGCAGAGCCGCGTCTGAGGCGCGTTTGTGCTGCAGTAATGAAGCACCGCTGGCTGTGCAGCCGCTGGACTGTAATTGACTTGTTCTTCTCTGATTTTCATAATAGACACTGGCGACCCACAGCATGCTTATTTGCCTATGAGAGATGTCAGAAAGGATTGAAGCTTCTCCTCACACACTCATTACAGCTGCAGGCAGGCCACCCTGTGTCCGGCCACCGAGCGCTGCCATTGGCTGCCCGGCTCATTATGCAGACGGAAAACGTAAATAAATGATGCGTAGATTCGCAGATCAGCTCAAAAAATCATGAAGCCTGAGGAGAACGTACTAGAACCCAAATTGTGGGAGGTGGGGGGTGGGGTGGTCCCAAAAAATAACCCTCCTGTGCTCTGTTAGTTCTTGAAAAAGAGGAGAATTATAATCTGTAAGTAATGGAAATAAAACATGTGCCCTGACATGAAGACCTGGCCCGGCGCGTGGTTGTCATTGTTGTCATTGCGATGCCTGCTGTCAACCTCTCAGGTCTAATTGAATTCACATTATGTTAGCCCAGCACCGTGTCTGGCCGGAAAGGTCTGCAAAAGAAAAGTCGACCCGCAGAAGAAGAGGACAACCCTCCATCTACATTCTCAACGACTGGCTTAACATGCAACAGCTGTGCGAATCAGAACCAGGCTGAAGACATACAGGGGATCTTTATTCAGCTGCAGGTGTCCACAAATCCGCCATATGTGCTATGAACTACATCACTTAAATAAATAGAATTCGTGTACAGTGAATTATAGATGCATGCTTGTACAACTATAGTCATATGCAAAGTTATGGCAATTATCATGGTCAAATGATAATTGGAATTTATTTTTGTAGTAAGCACACTGCTGTGCAATAACTATACAAGTACTGTTTGCTGAATTTAACATTTTGGAAAAATATAAAATGTGACCTGAGCAAATGTTATTGTGTATTTCATACATTGTTTTTTAAATTTTTGTAAATATTAGCATATTAATAAAAATTATGCATTAGAAATGCACAGTAATATGAGAATTTAGGTTTATTCCCTGTATACAGTGTGCTGGGGGTGCTCAGACTTTTGCATACATCTGTACCTATGAACAGCGTAATTGTAAATGCGTTCACATGCATGGATTTAAATGTAATGCCCAGTCGCATTAATATTTCGTAGGTAGTTTATTTGAAGCACCGTGCTACATACACACTTTTTACCAAATCCATATTTTGGGTCCTCAGTCATTCTAACAGTCATTCTAGTCTCTGCCGCAATAGCTCCATTTCCTGGGAATAACGCTTCACAACATTCCATCATTTCTTTAGTTCATAGAATTTCTTATGTTGTCTTGTGATTACTGGCATAAACTGTTCATAAACAGTCCAATATTGCTTTATAAATGTGTAATTCGATGCTTATGCATGTGTTATAATCCCTATCCTTCAATAAAAAGTGATGCATCATCAAATTGAAGTCCACTTTATTCACAGTGCATACTTTCTCATAGACCCATATATAAAAATATGGATAAATATGTAAATATTAACAATAGTTTGTGTCGTTTCATCACTAATCAACATACTAACCCTAATTCCTGCTGTAGGATGTGCATGCATTGCTGGAGATTTTGATAACAGTTATATTTATTCATTTATATAAAATAAGATTTTTGGAAAATGCTGAGAATAACAACTAGAGACCCAGCTAGTGGATCCATGATATATATTACTCAGAAATGCATCACAGTGTGGACGGAAAACATTGTCATTGATAAAATTGTATATCTCCAAAATGGTAACTTTCTTTAACTGGTAATGTGCGTTAATGTAAGTGTTTGGACCGGCCGTTCATCATATAACTCCGAATTCGAATTATGCTTCTGTCCAGATATTAGGGTTTCATACTGGACACCATGCCCTTTCATGCACTCACCCATCCTTATCCACCTCTTTAATATTAATATATACGTTATTCCATGATGCTATACATTTCAGGTTACTATATTTGTATATACCTAACAGATTTCACATATATATATATATATATATATATATATATATATATATATATATATATATATGTGTGTATATATATATATATATATATAAGTTTATATATATATATATATATATATATATATATATATATATATATATATATACGTGTATATATATATATATATATATATATATATATATATGTATATATATATATATATATATATATATATATATATATATATATAGATATATATACATATATATATATATATAAATATATATATATATATATATATACATATATATACATATATATACATATATATATATATACATATATATACATATATATATATATACATATATATACATATATATATATATATATACATATATATACATATATATATATGGTATGTGAAATCTGTTAGGTATATCATTATATATATATTTTTTTTTTTTAAATGTTAACTTTTTTTAAGGTACTGTACATTTCATATATCTCTATAGATTTTTATTGTGTGTGCGCATTGCAACAGAATTTTGTTCTGCATATACTTGTTGTATCCTGAAATTCATAAAGTATTGACACATTGCAAAAGATAACTGAAGTTTTTAAATTATGCCAGAAAGAAAAAAAATCACAAAATGTATATGCAATATTTTTGTGCAACAACAACATTGACTTTAAAACATTTCTGGGTCAAAAGATCTTGCTCCATAAACAGAATCCTCTTTTTCAGGATATTTTTGCCTCATATTTTTCCCTTTTTGTTCTGAACAACCAATAAAACTTCAGTTTTGTGAATACAAAGTCTGCATCAAGTGTAAACGTAGTTCAGTTTGTTGTGAAGACGAATGTAATTATCTAGTTATGTTTGAATGGTATAGCAAAGCAAAAGGGTTAGCCTAGCCGTAGCAGCGTATTTCGGTACTAGCTGAAAAGTAGCAATGAGAGAATTTCCAGTCGCCTCCGAACTACAGTGTACATAAAGATGAGACGAGTATCACAACATTCTTCAGAGTGAGGCTGATCTTATATAAAATCCTACTTAAGTTGCTCTCATCACAGCTCAGAGAGTAAGCACGGCTCGGCAAGTATCGCTCGCCGTCCACCATCAGCTGATTTTTGTCTTTAATGGGCTCTTTCTTTCTCATTATACGTCTACGGACGGACTTGCTTGTCCCAGTCTTCACACAGTAATGAGATGATTGGGTCTTCCCTCTAACTTCCATTTCCCAATCATCCTCCGCCTGCTCACAGCCTTACAGACATCATTAAAGTAATTACTGCAAGCTCTAGCAGTTGCAGGCGTATCGTACAGCGGGGGTGAGCGGCCTTTTTTTCCTGGGCCCGGGTTAGGGGTGCGCTGGGTGAATGTATTTTTCACCAAACATTTGCACGGTTGTATTGTGACAACGGTCAGAGCTCATCAGTTTCTGTGCCCGGAGAGCATGGGCTAGTGGAGCAGGAGGCAGAAAAAGAGAAAGAATGAAAAGAGGAAAAGGGCAAGAGGGCGGAGCAAACAAAAACTTAGGATTGAAAAAAAAATGTTTTTTTAATTTTATTATGTTCCTTATTTATTGATTGATTTTTGGGTTTTGATATAGCACTAATAACTACATCCAGTTCCATAAAATAATAATAATTCAATAATTAAAGAGTTAATTCTATACAATGAGTCGATTACAGAAAATGGTTCCTCAGTAAACCTCTAGTAGTTCTGTGTGGAACCAGGAGAACCAACAGAGCTGTTTGAATTCATGAATGGTTCTTCACACCGTTAAATGGTTTTCCTCCACTATCTGAGTTTGACCAACTCGCATAGATGCATGATTTGGCATGGACTGGACAAGTTTCTGGATGTAGCCACATCAATGTTCAACCACTCTTGCATCAAAGACGTTGGTCCAGATTTGGTGGATGCCTTCTCTGGCACAATGCCAAAGAGGATTCCCTGTAGACTGCTGGTAGACCCGTATGACCGTAGGCTTCCATACACCTCCAGCTTCAGCTACTTCCTTCACACTATGGTCTTTCATTCTGTATATATTTTCTATTGTCAGTTCATTGTATTGTCTATTCCTTCGTTCTATTTTGTATTCAGTGTTATGTGTAATGTGCTTGTGTTGAACACACATTGTCTATCATGCGCACGCCCTGTCAAGGTTTATTTACCAGAGAAGGAGCCTGAACATGTAATAACAAAGCTGAGTTGAAGTGAATGGTGGAAAATACTGGGCAGTACTGCAAAACAACCTGCTTCAGTCTGCTGAAGAACTAAAGCTTGGTAGGGCCTTCACCTTTCAGCTGGACAATGATCCCAAGCACAAGGCCAAAGCAACACAGGAGTGGGAAAACCGCAAGAAGCTGACTTATGCCTGTAAAGCTGCTAACTGACAATGCCTGGTGTAAAAGCGCTAGATGAATAAACTTTGACTTGGCTTGACTATTCTACAATAACCTAGTCCAGCCCTATCCAGTCCATTCAAGGATCTAGTGCATTTATTGAAAATTATTATACATGAGGATCATCCGTAAAACAACCTGGAGGAAGTCTACCTGGAAGAACAGATTAAGTCGTTCATGGGATGAACTATATGGAATGGCTATATGTGTATATATATATATATATATATATATATATATATATATATATATATATATATATATATATATATATGTGTGTGTGTGTGTGTGTGTGTGTGAGTGTGTGTGTGTGTATGTATTGAGTATGGACTGTATAACTTTGACGTTTGAGTTTATTCACCTGTCAAAATACATCAAAGACATATATATTGACATTTGATGTCAAAGTTATATAGTCATTATTGCACAAGATCTATATATACTGTCTATATAATATATATTCACTAAATTGTAAAAAGTATTCACTCACCCATTGATTTCAGGTGTTCCCATCACTTCCATGGCCACAGGTGTAAATAATCAAGCACCTAGACATGCAGACTGCTCCTACAGACGTTAGTGAGAGAATGGGTCGCTCCAGTGTGGTACCCAGGATAGGATCCACCTGTGCTACAAGTACAGTGGTGAAATTCCCTCCCTACTAAATATTCCACAGTCCACTGTCAGTGGGATTAGAACACAGTGGGAGTGATTGGGAACGACAGCAGCTCAGCCACGAAGTGGTAGACCACGTACAATGACAGAGTGGGGTCAGCGGATGCTGAGGGTCATAGGTCACAAAGGTCACCAACTTTCTACAGAGTCCATCACTACAGACCTCTAAACTTCAAGTAGCCTTCAGATCAGCTCAGGAACAGTGTGTGGAGCTTCATGGAATGGGTTTCCATGGCGAGCAGCTGCATCCAAGCTACATCACCAAGCGCAGTGCAGAGCGTGGAACGCAGTGGTGTAAAGCTCCGCCCCTGGACTCTAGAGCAGTGGAATGAATTAGAGCAGTGACTGCAAGCCAGGCCTCGTCCAACATCAGTGTCTGATCTCGCACTTCTGGAAGAATGGTCAGCAGTCCTATGACCACATTCCTAAACCTTGTGGAAAGCCTTCCCAGAGGAGCTGAAGCTGTTCCAGCTATAACATGTTTTATATAAATTCCTAAGAAATTCTCAAATGGACTTTTTGTTTCTTTTACCAACGTGCTGTAGATGTGCATGTGCACACGTTCTCCAGTTCCGATTGGAATTCAGATTCTGTCAAGGTTTGTTTTGTCCAATATCAACTGACAACCGCCACATAATACACTCACCTCGCATCCAAATCCACACACATTTCACAACCAAATGGAGGCAGACGGAGCGGCCGCAGCAATCTGAATACCCATAATTCCTTTCTTGTGTTTGTCCTCCTACGCTCCGTCCCTGATGCTGCCGCAAACAATACATGTCACAATCTGCCTTTTTCCAGCACTGCTCTCCGACAATTCATTCATAGTAACCTTGAGGACAGGCTCGAAAACCAACAGCCAAATATGAAGCGTTGGTCTCATCCCTTTAAGATATAGCCCACTGTTACAGACCACACTGAAAGCTCCCTGTACCCACACATTGATGCGTGAATGGATGCCCCTTTGAGAAATGTTGGGAGGGTCCATATCATGGGACCTAGAAGAGTCTGGGTGAGGTATAGAGGGAGTGTAAACATACCACAGTAAAGTGTTACGTATTGACTGGTTCCTTCGTTCAGATCAGGGAACACAAAGCCACCCTCACGAATCCCTTTCCATTCTTCTTTGAGTGATTTTTCTAAAAGAGACCATAGTCAACACTTCTCTGGTGTCTCTTCTTTTTATTTTCTCCAGGAGTGCACTTGTACATGGCTGAGGTACCATCAAATTTACAACATCTCTTTGTCCCTTGGTTTAGATACTGAGCCTTTGAAAAACACATATGTTCAGTATTTGAAATGGTCCTCTGATGAGCTATGGAGATGATTTGGGACGTTGGGGTGAAAGATGCCCGGATGCAGATTTACACACCCATTTACACCCTAATAATTGGTTCTAGAATGAAACACCTGTTTCTTTTTTGGAGTTCAACTGTAATAGTGCGTGGCCGGCAGCCCTTGCAGAGTGCAGGAGTGGTGTGTCACGCCCTATGGGTAGTGTCGGGCGAGAGGCCTAGGGGCCTGGAAAAAGTTGGCCGGCATGAGAACTGGAGATACTTCCCCTTCACCTTTATTCACATGACACACACAGCTATTTACATATTTACGAGCGCGTACACTGAACGAAAAACAAAACGACATACAGGGGTTGGACAATGAAATGTGGGAGGTCTCATGGCTAAATTGGACCAGCCTGGTGGCCAATCTTCATTAACTGCACATTGCACCAGTAAGAGCAGAGTGTGAAGGTTCAGTTAGCAGGTAAGAGCACAGTTCTGCTCAAAATACTGCAATGCACACAGCATTATGGGACATACCAGAGTTCAAAAGAGGACAGATTGTTGGTGCACGTCTTGCTGGCGCATCTGTGACCAAGACAGCAAGTCTTTGTGATGTATCAAGAGCCACGGTATCCAGGGTAATGTCAGCATACCACCAAGAAGGACGAACCTCCACCAGCATCACGTAGTGACCTGGCCACTATCCTGCAAGAGGAATGGCTTAAACTCCCTCTGACCACTGTGCAGGACGCAGTATATGTCATTCCCAAGACCTACTGACGCTGTATTGGCCACAAAAGGAGGCCCTACACCATACTAATAAATGACTGTGGTCTAAAACCAGGTGTTTCAGTTTCATTGTCCAACCCCTGTATAACAAACTCTACAAATATTCACTTTACAAATATTAATAAGCAGATATAACTGATTAATACAGCTGGCAAAAATGAGCCACCCCTAATGTGATGAATATGTATTGAAGCCAACAGTGTTTATGCAGATTGATGGAAAAGGTGAAGATCAGTAAACATCAAAATCTGATCTTTAATGGTATACAAGTATGCATGTTCAGTGTTACACTAGCAACGCGTCATTGTTGCCCAAGTTATTAATGTGTTGTAACTGGTTATTAACGATTATAGGGTGTTTATAACCTAATTAATAACCATTAATAAGCTCCTTTTAAACCATTTCTAACTCTTTATGAAGGTAGCCTCATTCTAAAGTGGTACCGCAAGTTCTACCAATGCTACACACAAAACTCAGTTCTCCTGGACATGGTGGCAAATCTCTCATTTGGCTTTTGTCCAAAATGCCAGCTGATTGTCGCCGTTTGCCCTTTTTGTAAGGCTTCGTGTTGATTTTAATTCTAGGATCAGATCTTTTAAAAAGAACCTGAGCTGGACCATTTACATAAAGTATTACCAAAATGTTTTTATTAATCCATGACATGTTTGTACCACACCGACACAGCGTACAGTGATCCAGAACAGGTAGCTGTATATTACATATGACCCTGAAAGCACTGCCCTAATCCGCTCTTCACTATTCATATAGCGCCCCAAATTAGCGGCGGACAATCAAGACAATCTAATTCAATTACTATCAAAATGAGTACGAACCAATGAGGGCTTTTTAAATTGGACCATGGAGAGACTGTGAGATGTCATTTCCCACAACAGAGTGGTCACATGTGCGCATCACACAAAAGAGGAGGCAAGTGACCCCGCCATCTTCTATCTGCTCGCTAATAATCCGTTCACAGTGAGAACAAACAGGCCTCCAGGTTAAAGCACAAGCATTACCCCGTCCGCTAATCACCACGGCCTGCTTATCCGCTGTTAGTGCGCCTATAGGCCTCGTCTATAATAACCCTTATTTTCCCCCAGCTAATCTGGTCGTGTGTTTTGTCCCTCGTTCCTTTTCTTCAGCTCTCGAGGCAGCGCTCGATGCTAGCTGTGTAAATAGGTGTCACTAACATGTGCTGCTTATTCAGACCTCTTCAGAGTAGTAGAGGACACTTCTGATCCGCGGGACTGATCAGAGGACCAAATCACTCAGCTGCGGGTGGATGCTAACAGCTAACGGTCTACACAGCTAATACTGCTGAGCATGGTAGCAACAGAAACACAGCATACTCAATTTAAACAGGAATGGCAACCATTTTCCAGGTATCTGCATAATTCAGTCATCAGGACGTAAACAAAGTCATTCAGAGTGGTGGGAAAGGCGGCATTCTGGAGAAGCCTGCTGAATCTCAGCCATTCACAGTGGTGGTGGTGATAAGAACCAGGCATCTGAAGTTTTTGGCTCCTCTGAAAGTAATCAAAAGGCATTTCATTTTAAAGAATGAATGTGAGCTGACAATAGCATTTTGCTAGCTAGCTTGCTTGACAAGACAGCAGCGATGTATAACTCTGAACGTGCTCTGGTTAAGTTACACGTTTTGGTGGGTTTCTAAGACTAACTGCATTAACACATCCTCTATAAAGGACTAAGTTAACCCATAAGAGCCCAGACCCGTTTCCTCTTAAGAGAAAATAATGAAGGGTCAGTTATAAGATCATAATAGATCAGTCTTACTGTGACAAAGAGGTCATATGGCGTCTTCTGTAAGTATTATAGAGTCATAATACTGGTAGCACATGTCACAACAAGTGAGAGAGGTGGAGGTAGAGGGAGAGAGATGGAGGTATAGAGAGAGAGATAGAGAGGTAGAGGCCGAGTGAGAGAGGTAGAGAGATAGAGGGAGAGAGGTAGAGGCAGAGAGGTAGAGGTAGAGAGATAGAGGGAGTGCTGAATTTGAAAGGTGTTATGTTCTGGTTGCTGCTTGTCTCTGTGAATGTAATTGAGTCTGAACACCTAATCCAATTACTCCCACCGTGTGAGGACAGCTTTATATTCTCCACGATTGTTCTCCGCCTGCAATTTCATCAATGGGCACTCCTATTGTGGAGTGTGCGGAAGGCTGGAGCGCAGTGTGTGGATTTTCTCAGGCTGTAGAGTGCTGCTGGGACCGGAGCTAGCTTTACCTTCGCATTGATATTTATTTATATGGAGATGGTTTGGGGGGTGCGCAACAATGGCTGCTTTTTCCTCTGGAGTGTGCGAGCATATGTATGAGCACGGGGAACATTTGGTGTGTAAAATTGTCTTTGGTTTGTTGGAGTGATTTGTGGGGGGTGTGTGTGTGCAGACTTGTTTTCATACAGTTGCAGGACAAATCTGTGTCAGTAAAACTACTGAGAAGAATTTAGGATTGCAAAAGCGGTAATTAAAATTCAATGCAAATCTCAAATTTCTATGATGTAATAGTCACACAGTTGTCTGATGTGGTCATCATAAAGTTCATCATAAAGTTTCACACATATCTATTAATATAGACATATAAAAATATATAGCATCTTATATATAATGATGATTAAACATTATATATAAGATGCTTTATATTTTTATATTTGTACTATACATATATATATATATATATATATATATATATCCTGAGAGACACACTACTAACACTACTGTGTTGCAATACATATTGATCATATCAGTCTAAATTTATTATTATTTATTATAATAACTCGTTTATAGCACTCCAACACATCCTTTCTATGAGTATATGATAAAAGATCAATAAATGTATGATATATATATATATATATATATATACTTAGATGAGATATTTTCTTACATCTTTAACACATAAGTCATATTAATGACCCCATGTCCTGACACTGCACAGAAACCAGTGTGTGTGTGGGTGTGTGTGTTTGGGCGCGTGTGGAACATGTGGCATGTTTCTCAGCGGAACAGTGGGAGCTGTAATGGACGCTGTGGCTGGACAGCAGCTGGTAAACTCCAGCATCTTTTTAGCCTTTATGCAGGCACAAAGACATGCTAATGAAGTGGAGACTGAGAACCAGCCACATGGCGCACACACACACACACACACACACACACACACACACTCACACTCACACACACAGACGAGCACGCTCTCACTTGAGCACTGCGTCCGCCACAACTTTCTTCAATCAACAACAAACAAGAGAGACACGGCCCACCCACTGTGTGCTTAAGAGAGTGTGTGTGTGTGTGTGTGTGTGTGTGTGTGTGTGTGTGTGTGTGTGTGTTCTACCCTTTGCAACTAACAAAGAGTGGGTTAGAGTCTAAAGACTGTTCTCCAGTGCACACTTAAAGTACTCCACCTGTGTGTGTGTGTGTGTGTATGTGTGTGTAAAGCTCTCAATTCCAGAGGCCACCTGAGACTCTCCCTGTGAAGGCAATGGTGCTTCATTTACAAATTATTCATCTTTGCCGCTAAGTACCGTAATGCCTTCTGGATACAGTTAGCGCTGTTAGCATTAGCGTAGCCTCCAGATGCTTTAGCAACATTTCTAAATGACCTACTGAATAAACGACACTGATCTTAAACTACCTTTAACTACACTAATGTTGTTATCTATCTATCTATCTATCTATCTATCTATCTATCTATCTATCTATCTATCTATCTATCTATCTATCTATCTGTCTGTCTGTCTGTCTGTCTGTCTATCCATCTGTAAAATCATGTGCTATTAACTTCCGTTTCTTCCCTACCTCCATCTCTCTTCTCTCTTTCCCTGAGGCTCTACTCCCCGAAACCTTAATCACGGGAGCATTTCGCATTTTTAGCATATTCCAGGTCCTGAGAAATGTCCTCAGCTAACGAGTTTGAGATGTTACATGCTTTCTATGGTCAATCACACATTACTGAAACGGTAACTTATGGATACAGGAAGAGGTTTTTACCTTATTAAACATAAATAAGGTTCATTCAACATTTAATATTTTCAATCATTTTTTACTTTATAAAAATTAATGATATTAAACATTTATATTCATGTTCGTCAATTTATGATTAAA
The DNA here is from genome assembly GCA_024036415.1 of Prochilodus magdalenae. Taxonomy (NCBI): domain Eukaryota; kingdom Metazoa; phylum Chordata; class Actinopteri; order Characiformes; family Prochilodontidae; genus Prochilodus; species Prochilodus magdalenae. The sequence goes on from JAMWET010003117.1 coordinate 265,284, forward strand.
TGCATTTTATATATATATATATATATATATATATATATATATATATATATATATATATATTATTTACATTATTTAAATACGTGTCTAAGTTTCCACTCATGTATTCACACAAAACACAGACAGTTGTAATAGCAGTTTAATTACTTCTTATTAATAATATATCTTATTACACATATAGTTGTTGTTATCCACTTTTAGAAATCATAATGTTGAACTTTTTTTTTTGAAGTTTTTTTTGACTTTCTTGTGTTTTCAAAATTGAAAGAAGAAGCCAGGAGAAAACAGTATGGTAAAATCGGTGCTGCTACAGCTAGCCTGGTAAATAGTTTTTGACCATGTCATATATCATTAGCAAAAAAGGTTTCAAAGGCAAATTCAACATTATACTGATGAGAATATGATGACAATGGTAGATCATTCACCACATCGTTAGGTTTTGACCAAGTTGTGTTCTGGTGCCCATTTAACTTCCTTCTGCTTGTTCGATTCAGCCGTTTAACGAAGGAATCTAAAGCACATCCCACATAACACAATGTGTTTTTGCATGCTGCATGCAGTGACAAATTTCCACCAGAGGGGTCTCCAAATCACCGAGTGAAATCACATACTGAAGCTTTAATACTGTAATACTGACAAACCATTGTCAACGGTATGATCATAACATGAAAGTGACAAACCATGACTCTCCTAGTTTTGGAGGCTAGTTTTCTTCTTTCCTTTGACACTGGAGCTAAAAGATAATCTAGCTGACAATTAATAAATGTTTTTACTACATAGAATTTGCATTATGCCAGCAGCATAAATAAAAACTGTAGTAATCGTATAGTGTGAACTCTTCATAGCACATACCTGGAAATAAATCAGAGCCCACTCCAGTTTCTTCATAAATCAGCATCTCCACATGTACAGCAGGTTCTGGTTCTAGCCGAAGGTCGGGTTCTAGCTTTACTGGCAGATTTAGTGAGCGTCTGGTTCATAAGAACAAGGTCCAGCAGCAAACACACAGGACAACACAGCTACAGACTGGCAGAGGGCCAAACCCACTCTCTACTGACCGTGATGAGCGCCACCTCATTCCAATGTCCCTTACCCACCGTAAGATGACCTCGAGTGACCTACAGAGAGACTGGCGAGCGGTGGCTGGGGTGAAACGCACAGCGAGCATGGTTCTAAAAACAGGCTTCTGGAGGTCATTAGTGATTTTCTAAATACACAGATCTAATACAATATCTGATCTGGAGTTTGGGAGACACGGTTCCAGTAGTGTAGAGAATCAAACAGAACTGAGGAATTCTGGTCCAACACAAACCCAGAAATATAAGTTCCCAGAGGGCGAATGGTAAAGGCCTAGGACTTCAGTCCAGTTGTACTCTAGCGCTGTCAGTCCAATCTAGTTGTCAGGGAAACCCATTTAGTGAAGTGATGGTAAAAATCAAAGTGCTGCAGCTGTTTTCTCGAAGGGTGATGGGGGTAGGTGGTGGTGGTGGGAGGGGTGCGGGGAGCATTTTAGGAAGGCTACTTTGGTGGAAGAGGTGAAAGTGGACTGGAAATGGAGACTTCAATAGAACTTCTATAATTACTCCAGGCACTGATCACAACCGGTAAAGGAGACTCCGGAGCCCAGCAGCTCTACTTCACCCAATTATCCGTGGGTGACTTCAAGAATATCTCCATAATGCTCCAAAACAAAAGTCTCATTACAGGTAATTACGGTTCGCCAGCATTGGAGCGGCCAGCCGCCTCCCTCCACCACTCAACCACCGCTTTCATCCCACTATTGAGGCCCTGGAGGCCAGCAGGGCCACGAGGAGAGCCACTATTACCCCAAACGCAGCGGCACACACATCAGCGACACTGACGCTCCTCTTCCATTCATCTGAAGTGGCTCACTTTCCTGCTCCAATTACGGACCACAAGATCAAAACTGGACCCTCAGGAAGCGTGGAGGTCCTCCAGCAGAGTGGAGCGTTCGTTCTTCATGGGGAAAAAGCTAGACCATTAGATCTGGGTTATAGGGGCCGCTGAGTGGGACACTCACAGGGGAAACGGCTGGACTGTAGAGCTAAACATAACCACTACCTTTACAACCAACTAATCGATCTTCAGTAGATTGACTAATCTAACTATGCAGCCGTCTTCTGTTCCTCTTACGTCTCATTTCTATTTAATTTAAAGTTCTGCATCTGTTTCAAAAGACTTTTTTCTTGTGTCACAATGAAAAAACAAAAGCCAGTTCACCCTCTACACTTCCTGTACCACATCAGCATTACAGAGCATTTAAAGCACTTTGTTTCTGCCAAATATTTCCATGACAAATACTGCTCAAACCATGTCAAATGTTTATGGCAACCCTACTAAACTGACCATCTGTGAGTGTCAAAATGTCGGGTGGCCTTAACACTGACTATTCTTTGAGGTTATATAAGATAAAATAAGATAAGATAAGATAATCTCTTAATGATCCCACAGTGGGGAAATTTACAATGTTACAGCAGCAGAGAGGAAAACATACAAATAATAAAAAAGATCTAAATACAAAGTACAAAGTACAGAAAATATAAATAGTAGAAATAAAAATAGATTCCCGAGTTTTAGATTGCACATAGTCAAAATAGACTAGTGTAGAAATGGACTAGTGTAGTAATAGGCTACTGTAGAAATATGCTACTGTAGAAACAGACTAGTGTAGAAATAGACTAGTGTAGAAATAGACTAGTGTAGAAATAGACTAGTGTAGAAATAGACTAGTGTAGAAGTAGACTAGTGTAGAAGTAGACTAGTGTAGAAGTAGACTAGTATAGAAGTAGACTAGTGTAGAAATAGATTAGTGTAGAAATAGACTACTATAGAATAGATTAGTGTAGAAATAGACTACTGTAGAATAGATTAGTGTAGAAATAGACTACTATAGAATAGACTAGTGTAGAAATAGACTACTGTAGAAATAGACTAGTGTAGAAATAGGCTACTGTAGAATAGATTAGTGTAGAAATAGACTAGTGTGGAAATAGACTAGTGTAGAAATAGGCTACTGTAGAAATAGACTAGTGTAGAAATAGACTAGTGTAGAATAGACTACTGTAGAAATAGACTAGTGTAGAAATAGGCTACTGTAGAATAGATTAGTGTAGAAATAGACTAGTGTAGAAATAGACTAGTGTAGAAATAAGCTACTGTAGAAATAGACTACTGTAGAAATAGACTAGTGTAGAATAGACTACTGTAGAAATAGGCTAGTGTAGAAATAGACTAGTGTAGAATAGACTAGTGTAGAAATAGGCTACTGTAGAAATAGACTAGTGTAGAAATAGACTAGTGTAGAAGTAGACTAGTGTAGAAATAGGCTACTGTAGAAATAGGCTAGTGTAGAATAGACTAGTGTAGAAGTAGACTAGTGTAGAAATAGGCTACTGTAGAAATAGACTAGTGTAGAAATAGACTAGTGTAGAATAGACTACTGTAGAAATAGACTAGTGTAGAAATAGGCTACTGTAGAATAGACTAGTGTAGAAATAGACTAGTGTAGAAATAAGCTACTGTAGAAATAGACTAGTGTAGAAATAGGCTACTGTAGAATAGATTAGTGTAGAATAGACTAGTGTAGAAATAGACTAGTGTAGAAATAGACTAGTGTAGAATAGACTACTGTAGAAATAGGCTAGTGTAGAAATAGACTAGTGTAGAATAGACTAGTGTAGAAATAGACTACTGTAGAAATAGACTAGTGTAGAAATAGACTAGTGTAGAAGTAGACTAGTGTAGAAATAGGCTACTGTAGAAATAGGCTAGTGTAGAATAGACTAGTGTAGAAATAGACTAGTGTAGGAATAGACTAGTGTAGAATAGACTAGTGTAGAAATAGGCTAGTGTAGAAAAAGACTACTGTAGAAATAGACTACTGAGTTGAGCGGCTGTTATACAGTCTGATGGCCAGAGGGAAGGAAGGATCTGCGGTACCTCTCCTCCACACACCGCAGGTGCAGCAGCCAGGCACTGACGGAGCTGCCCAGTGCTTCCAGAGAGTGGGACATGGGGTGGGACAGGTTCTTCAGCATGTGTTCAAACTTAGTCCTCATCCTCCTGTCCCCCACCACCTCCACTGGGTCAGGAGGACACCCCAGGACAGAGCTGTTCAGTCTCTTCCTGTCAGCGGTGGAGATGCTGCTGCCCCAGCAGACCACTCCATAAAAGATGGCTGATCCCACCACAGCATCGAAGAAGGTCCTCAGGAGCGCCCCCTGCACTCCAAAGGACCTGAGTCTCCTCAGGAGCGCCCCCTGCACTCCAAAGGACCCGACCTGAGTCCCCCTGCAACTCCCAAAGGACCTGAGTCTCATGGAGAGCCCCCTGCACTCCAAAGGACCTGAGTCTCCTCAGGAGCGGCCCCCTGCACTCCAAAGGACCTGAGTCCCCTGCACTCCAGGAGTCTCCTCAGGAGCGCCCCCCTGCCTTAGTCTCTCCAAAGGCCCCCTGCACTGCAAGTCTGACCTCTAGGAGCGCCCCCTGCACTCCCAAGGATCTGAGTCTCCTCAGGAGCGCCCCCTCCACTCCAAAGGACCTCTCAAGCTGTAGCCTGCACTCCAAAACCACTGTGAGTCTCCTCAGTAGATAGTAGCCCTGCCTCTGAGTCAGTAGAGCCCCTTGCACGCCAAAGGACCTGAGTCTCCTTAGGAGGTGTAGTCTGCTCTGGCCTTTCCTGTAGAGTGCAGCTGTGCTGTCAGTCCAGTCCAGCTTGTGGTTGAGGTGAACACCCAGGTACTTGTAGGACCTCACTATCTATAGTAAACTAATAGCTCAGACTAATAGCTAGTACCAGAATATAGTAGTAGGACTGCAATGACTCACTGACAAATGTTGGTTGTGATATGCCATTTACATACAACACATTTGATACACAAATTTTAAATAACCAAAAAAAAAATAATATTAATTATAAATTCAGTTCATATAGCACTTCTCACTAACCCAAGGCCGCGTTACACTGAGGGAAAAAAACACATGACATAGAGGACGAATAGTGTGAAATAAAGAGGAAGGTATTCATGGAAGCTTTAAAGGAGGTTATGTAGGGCGAGACCATGCCGGGCTTTGAAAGTTATGAGGAGAAGTGATTCGAGGATACTGGTGTCCAGTACAGCTGATGGAGAATGAGGGGTGATGTGTTCAGAGCGCATGTTTAAAATGAGAACACTGGCTGTGTTTTCAGTTCCAGCCCTACATACACTTAAATGAGCACCTCAATGTAATCAGCTCCGCTAGGTGTACCGGTTCTGGGTTGGTGTTGGTTCTGTTTGATTCTCTACTCTACTGGAACCATGTCTCCCAAACTCCAGATCAAATATTGTATTAGATCTGTGTATTTAGAAAATCACTAATGACCTCCAGAAGCCTGTTTTTAGAACCATGCTCGCTGTGCGTCTCACCCCAGCCACCGCTCGCCAGTCTCTCTGTAGGTCACCTGAGGTCATCTTACAGTGGGTAAGGGACATTGGAATGAGGTGGGGCTCATCACGGTCAGTAGAGAGTGGGTTTGGCCCTCTGCCAGTCTGTAGCTGTGTTGTCCTGTGTGTTTGCTGCTGGACCTTGTTCTTATGAACCAGACACTCACTGTATCTGCTAGTAAAGCTAGAACCCGACCTTCTGTTCCTCACTGAGAACCTGCTGTACATGTGCAGCTGCTGATTTAAGAGAAGTTAACATGCAGGTGACATGCATTTGAAGCATGCATTGTAAATCCTGCAGGAACAGCGTTGGTCATGTATGTACGTTGCTAAATAATATAACCAGCATAATTTACACAAGTTTTGTGCAACAACGTGTCAAAGTGTATAAGAATGCTAATGCTACAGTATTAAATTTGTGTTCTTGGGCCTAGCATTGACTTTGGTGTGTTGTAGAAAATTTGCCCAGGTGGCATAGTTATGTTTTGCCTTGAGCACCACAGTGGCATGGACCTGTGTTGGCGATATAATGCTATACTGACTGTGAATGTGATCTATGTAGCCATTTCGACTGATTGCACTACCCTACAGGAAGTGTAGGGGTTGGTATAATGTCTATTGTTTCATCAAACCCTAAAAGAGGACATCAATACAATATGGACAAAAGTATCGGGACACACGTCTTAATTATTCACTTCAGTTACAGGTGTCCATTAAGCCATGGCTGGGTGAGTTTCATGTGCAAGAACTTGACTGGCCCACACGGAGCCCTGACCTCAACCCCTCAACCCCATCGAACATCTTCGGGATATCCATTATCGGTGTCTGACCTTACAAACGCCTTCCTGGATGAATGGGTTATAGCTGCAAAGGGAGAACCGTCATGCCTATGAACTCCTGTAGGTAAGAAGGAAAGAAAGGTTCATGATCTGAACCATTCAGCTTCATCTATGAAACATGGTGGTGGTAGTGTTATGGCATTAGGACGCATGACTGCCGATGGAACTGCTGATGAAGTAGCAGGATGAATTTTGAGGTGTACAAAGCTACAGTCTGCTCAGATTCAATCAAATGCTGCAAAACTATATGACTAAGTCAGTCAGCTGACCTCGACCCTATTGATTTTCATTTACTTGAAGCAGAACAGAAGGCGGACAGACCCACAAACCTGTTGGGGTCCAGCTTAAAACAGCCCTGGCAGAGCATTTAACAAAGTATCTCAACAGAGCAACAGATGGACCACAGTCTGTAACTGCAGAAGGACAAAATGCTCCTATATGGTGATAAAATGAACAAACAGGAGGCGTGGTAATGAAGTCGTCAGTCTGTGTGTATGTGACATGTGCATGACCTCACATCATGGCAGATGTATCTGTGTGTGTGTGTGTGCTTAGCCTCCTCTCTGCATGCTTCCTCCTTTCTGGAGCTGGTGCAGCAGGCAGGCCTGTCATCAGCAGGCCAAATTACAATACGGCCCAGGAACACACACACACACACACACACAAACACACGCACACACACAAGTGTCACTGCAGTGCTGACACACACCACCCACCACACACACGTGGTGTATGTGCTGTTATCGTTAAAACGCCCCGTCAGGGGGTTAACATAGTATAGATAGCAATCATGGACTCTCCGTGGTGTCACTACCAACTGCTCCCTCAGCCACAATTAAGACAAACAGCGGGGAACGGAGGGAGGAGGCCACATGAAAGGCAGAAAACCGAGCAGAAGAAGAAAGAAAGGAAGGACAAAAGAGAGAGAGAGCCTCTCTTGTTTCTCCTGATGAGGCAGGAATGAGGCTTGGGCGTTTTCATTGAAACTGAAGTGTGGAGTAAGGCCCCTGCCGTCTGGCCTGCTCTGAGCTCTGGCCTGCTCTGAGGATTCATACACCTCTTGATAGAAAGTATTCTATAAATGATTGATGGTTTTGTAAACATTTGGCTAATTATTATGTCCATGAATGTCATAAATAAATAATTAATAAAATCTAAATAAATAATTTATAAAATATATATTTTTAATTATTTGAAATCATTTTATTTATATATATATATATATCTTAAGGTACAATATATATATATATATATATATATATATATATATATATATATATATATATATAAATTGTACCTCAAGACTGCAGTTTGATCTCATTTGATAGAATTAAACATATAAATACTAGTAGGTTAAAAAAAGAAATGATAATTTCTTTTTTGATAATTTTCCAAATGAAAATAAGTTAACACACCCCCTAAAGAGAACAAAACGGAATATTATTCTTTAGTGTTTTAAAGAAAATTTTAGGGCATATGGTCCATTTTTGATGAGTTTAACAATTGTTTTATGTCTAAAAAGCAACAGAAAGCATAAAGTACACAAATTCAGTATCAATATGTTAAATTAGTTTTTATTATATGTCCATTAAAATGAAATATGCTCTCCCTAGAGGATGGATTAACTTGTTTGCACTCAGAAAGTCAACAGAACATGACATTTGAACATTGACGCACTGTTGCACACTACCGTAAATAGTTTACTGAAAGGTTAGTTAACAGAATAGCACAGTAGGGAAGAAATAAACTCAACTCTACACGACAGAGTAGAATTAACATGCTTATCTTAGAATCTACTGATATTGTGCTTTTGCCTGTCGCCTTTTTACCTTGTCTGTCTTTTTACTGCCTCTGACCTTCTGGCCTTGCCCTGGTGTTCACCTTTCATTACTCTTACTCCTAGCTCCTCCTCGCTTAGTGCTCTACCCGTGTCTTCTTAGTCTGAATTTGTTTTCAGAGTGTTATCTGATCATTTCAGTTCTTCCTCATATCTCATCAGTAGTGAAAATAACTGACACGTTGCTGAGATTTCTGACAAATCCAGGATAAAACAGAATATGCCTGGGACTGTTGGTGGTCAGTGAGTGGCTAATTAGCTAGTTATGACAGCTAACGTAGGTGATAGTTGATTGATTAGCACTGACAAACTGACTATGTATTGCAGTTCCAGTGCAAAATGGCACCTTGATGTTATCGTTACCTCTTCATAAAAGCCGGATTGTTAGGAAGATTAACATTATGCCCAGCTGGAGAGTATAATATTTAGTTTTTATTTATTTTATATTCATTTTGATACCAGTTAATTAGAGGGGGTACATTTACAGCATATCTGAGTAACTCTGATAACAGGCTTGGGTTCAGCAGTCTCCTGGTTTTCACCACTTCCTGGCTTTTATCCTGTAGTATGTAATGGACACACTATAATAATATAACTAATAACTGCTATATAATACATACTACAATATACAAATGACCCTAATAAAAGATTCACCACGTACATTCAACTGTCCTTCATCGCAAGGTCCTATATTCTTCTTGGCTTCCTCAAGTCAACAGCCAGAGACCCTCGTGATAACATAAGGACCTGAGTCATTCAGAATGAGTAAAATAAGCAGCCAGGGGTTATAAAACATCTCCGGTAGAACCTACTCCAAGCCCGTAGCCACCCTTTCACTGGTCTGCGCTATAGTCCAATTAATTTCTTAATTCCTTTTTACAGATTGTAAAAGTCGGCACTCAAAAATATGCAAATGTAACGAGGTGCCTGCATAGTTGTTTACTGTGCGAGGCGTGTTTTTGAATCATTTTTCTGAATAGAAAGTAGGAGGAAAAGTAAAGCGTCCCAATTAAAACCTGCGCTGCTTTGTTGCCTGTGCTAAAGGGAGGAATGCTAGGCGAGGTGTCTGGTATCACTGTTAGAGCGAAATGAAGTGTCTGGTGAATAGACGTCCTTGGAGAATAAAAAAGTGCTCTTGAAACAATCCCAGATGGTGTGCGTTTTCGGAAATGTGCCTGGCTTTAACTTTGTATTCTGTTCATTTAATCAATAAGTCAGTCAGTCAGGCGTGCTGCATGTAGCGAAGCATATTTACCACACATTTAGCCCCAACCATTCCACTTCACCATAAAACATGATAACTGAGAAATAAATAAGGCTGAGGAAGGATGCTAATAGAGTAGGACGAGTGAAAAGGCATTATGAGTTCTAAAAGTGGAATAAACCATTAGCTATGAACATACAGTGAGGTTAACTGTTGAGTAGGCATCTAGCTTGGAGGTCTAGGCAGTGATAGGTGCCAACATCACCTGGATTACCTTCTATATATTTAAGATAAAAGCTGATTAGCTGAATGCTAACTCAATAGCACATACTTCAAGGTAAAATGTACTTCCTTTAGGAGAAAAACATGGATCTCCGTTTTTGTTTATTTTTACTTTTCTGCCTCACTCGATCACATGAGCTGCTGTTTACACTGTGTGGGAATTTCATGAAGAATGGACCAACAGATATGGCCCAAACCTGCTTGGAAAGACGCCGGGTTCCATTGCCTTCCATTCAAAGTTTTTGGCCTCCCCTGTAAAGTTGCCATTTTGGAGATACCTGTTTTTCTTTGGACAGGGACGATATCAATGTGGCCATATAAAATGTATTTGTAGAAGAGCAGGAAGGTTTGTTCTCCTCTTATAAGAGTTCTTCCCCTTATCTTATCAGTAGTGACAATGTCTGACACTTTGCTGAGATTTCAGGTGGGATTTCTAACAAATCCAATATAAGCACATGTTAGAAGTAGGCCGCCATGTTTGCTAATGCAACATGTATATGTCTTGGTATGACTCCTAATGATGTCCTGCGATAATCCATCCCATGCAGCTTTTTCCTCCATTCCAGCAGATGGTGCGGTAGGGGTGGAGGTGGAAGGACACCAGGCCTTCTGGACGTGTGACAACAAACCGTTCATCTTGGTGCTGACCACGGTGCCTCCACACACGGATTCGTTGGGCGTCTCCACCAAGACTAAAGCGGGACTCGTCACTGAAGATGACCCGCTGCCATTCTGAGTCACTCCATGACAGTCTGGTACGACACCACTGCAGTCTTGTATCATTTGTATCTCTCACAGTGTGAACCGACTCACCAAGTTTCAGTCCTGACGGCTGATTCCTTCTGATTCTTTTTGTCCATCTTTTTCAGAACTTTGAGGTTGGACAATGAAACTGAAACACCTGTCATTTTAGTGTGGGAGGTCTCATGGCTAAATTGGACCAGCCTGGTGGCCAATCTTCATTAACTGCACATTGCACCAGTAAGAGCAGAGTGTGAAGGTTCAGTTAGCAGGTAAGAGCACAGTTCTGCTCAAAATACTGCAATGCACACAGCATTATGGGACATACCAGAGTTCAAAAGAGGACAGACTGTTGGTGCACGTCTTGCTGGCGCATCTGTGACCAAGACAGCAAGTCTTTGTGATGTATCAAGAGCCACGGTATCCAGGGTAATGTCAGCATACCACCAAGAAGGACGAACCTCCACCAGCATCACGTAGTGACCTGGCCACTATCCTGCAAGAGGAATGGCTTAAACTCCCTCTGACCACTGTGCAGGACGCAGTATATGTCATTCCCAAGACCAACTGACGCTGTATTGGCCGCAAAAGGAGGCCCTACACCATACTAATAAATGACTGTGGTCTAAAACCAGGTGTTTCAGTTTCATTGTCCAACCCCTGTATATACTATGCATTTCTTTTAAACGTAGTTTTAATATCGTAAAGCGACTCAAAACTGATTCTGAAATATTCTATATAAATAAAATAGACTTAACCAAAGTGTAACAAAACGTAAGAACAGTCTTACAACAATTCCACGAAATAAAAAAATTATATTTGTATCTATTATTAGTCTCCTAAACATCATTACAGTCTTATCTGAAGGTCTCCAGAGTTCCTGTGTGGTTACCATGAATATGTAATAAGAAGCTAAGTATATGCAAACCTGAAAGTACTTGAGAGAGAAAATACAAGAGAACACTAGACCAGCTGTTGGCAGGCTGTTCCCTAAGTTCAGCTGAGCCAGAGTGCATCTGTCAAATCTGACACAGTCTTGTCTTCATTATCGCCAAAATGTTTATTCTAAAGCTTGATATTTAGATTCTCTGCTATTTAAGCCTCATCAACCACCACAGTACATTATCTCCAGTTTATTAAACGTGTCTTCCGCCTCTTTGGTACATGGTTTCCATCCTTTCAGAAAACGGATAAAGGATCAGCTTCTTCTGTTCCATTTAATAATACTAATTATGATATGGCTGAAAAAAATCCCGTGATCTCTCATAACTCGTTTAGTTTCTACCAGAATACAAAAGGATGCATAAACACGTCCTTGCTGACATATAAAGCAGTCAGTACGGTGGGAAAAGTGGTAATGGCATTTTGCTGAAATTATGACTACATACATTACATTCTTTTTTGCACTTGCTATCAGTACAATGCTAGTTTGTTAATATAACTTGTGGACCCAGTGTGCAGCTCAGCATCTTGAGTAAATCCACAGAAGTCAACAACATGGCTTTATGTATGTATAGGCTAAATCACAGAGGGCCTAGAACTGAGCCTTGAGGAACACCAAATTCAGAAGTGGTTGCCTTGGATGGTTGTTGTATCAGACAGCAGCGGGGTGAAAAGAAACAGGTTCAGGAGGTTTTTCACTTCATATCCTTAACCTTCTCTACGCGCTGAATGGACGTATGGCTGTATGTAGCTATACTGTTCACAGCATTGCCTGTTAACTTTCATGCCAGCCCTTCGGTGAAGAATTGAGTTTCATGGGTCGTATTTATCTCTCTTTGAGATTTCAGTTCTCTAGCCTGACCGAATCCCATACAATGCACCTTCTCGATAATGATTTATATACTTTCCTTTTGACCGTATCAGTTTTTCTGTGGTGTTCTGGTTATGCTATTATAATGTGTTTTTTTTTTCTTTTACTACAATAGGCGGGTGCATCATTTTATAAAGGAACTCTTTTCTTCTTTTTGTGAAAGGTAGACCGTCTTCAAAATTACTTCCCCTGAGTTAAAAGGCTTCTCCACAAACCAGGCTATTATTTTCCACTAATAGATGACCAGTAATTGCAACTAATAACTTATTACCCATCTATACACATATTATAATAGCATGTATTTAGGAGACAATTTCTTCAATAGGATGAGAGAGAGGGTGAGAGACGGAGAGGGACGGCGACCGAGCGCGAGAGAGAGAGAGAGTTCTTTTCATCGGCCAGAAAGAAGGAAAATAGGCCCGTATACAAAAGAAGCTTAAAAGGCAACCTGTAGAATGTTTTTTTTTCCTTTTGCAAGATTAATATATAACCTCATTCATGGACACTGAAACCCAGGCTTCTTCCTTCATTGTTTGCGCTCCCCACTTGAGGCAGGCATTGGGGAATTAAGCAACCCGGGGGGAATTAAGTGTGCAGGGCTGTAATAGGCTCTATTATCTGCCTGCCAGGCCACGGCAGCGAGACACCTAGCACCAGCACCAGAGGACCCACTCTGTGCATGTATGTATGTGTGTGTGTGTGTGTCTGGAATCGTGAAGGGTGAATGACCAGTCTGGTGCGTTCACAGGCATGGGAATATGTTCGTGCAGGTCAGCCATGTCACTGCTGCACAATACACCCATTAAGTATGGACAACCATGGCCAACCCTGTCACCCGCACAAGCAGTGAGAAATTTAGGCATCAGGTGGTAAAAGATGCCCGGTTACGTGCGGGGGAAAGACCCTGATTTTCGACTGCTTGTGCATACTTCAGGGTTGATCTGTTTGCTTGAATGAGGAGAATGCAAAGCCAGCATTCTGAGTTTATGATCGAAAGGCTAATGTAGAAATCACAGAACTATTAGAAAAAGAAAAGACAGAAAAAGAAAGACATATGAATCTTTATGCATGGGATTTTTCATTGTTTAAATGATGAGAAGTAATTGTGAATTTAGGAATTAAAACGAAATTAAAATATAATCCAGCAACGTGACATCATAGGGGCTAAGAAAAAGTCCTAAATATTTAAATTTGTCTGCTTCATTGGGTTTACATGCTTACCCCCATAGTCCTGGATGAAGAGAATATGATACTTTGAGTTTATGAATGAGGAGGCGGGGTGTAGACATCTCACAGTAGCCTGGCCAAATATAGAGTTTCTGCAATATTGGACTAAAATAACTGGTAACTGGAAATATTGGTTAGGGTGTGAAATACAAGGGTCTTGGGGTGTCGGTGACCCCCTAATTAACCTTTTGGACCCCCTGAATGTCTCAAAATGAAATTTTTGAGAGGCCCCTGAGAATAAACATATTATGATGTTAGGCTATGTGTTAGGAAAATACAAATTCAGTAAAAGGTGGTTGTTTATCTGCTTCATCCACAAAATGCCAAGTTTCTGTCCTGCTGACAAATGGTTTATTAACATATAAGGTCTAAATTATAAAAGTATGGGCACAGGTAAAACTATGGGCACAGGTAAAAGTATGGACACAGGTAAAATTATGAACACAGGTAAAAGTATGGACACAGGTAAAACTATGGACACAGGTAAAACTATGGGCACAGGTAAAAGTATGGACACAGGTAAAACTATGGACACAGGTAAAACTATGGGCACAGGTAAAAGTATGGACACAGGTATAAGTATGAACACAGGTAAAAGTATGGACACAGGTAAAAGTATGGACACAGGTAAAACTATGGACACAGGTAAAAGTATGGACACAGGTAAAAGTATGGACACAGGTAAAACTATGGGCACAGGTAAAAGTATGGACACAGGTTAAACTATGGGCACAGGTTAAACTATGGGCACAGGTAAAACTATGGACACAGGTTAAACTATGGGCACAGGTAAAAGTATGGACACAGGTAAAATTATGAACACAGGTAAAAGTATGGACACAGGTAAAAGTATGGACACAGGTAAAAGTATGGACACAGTTAAACTATGGGCACAGGTAAAAGTATGGACACAGGTAAAAGTATGGACACAGGTAAAAGTATGAACACAGGTAAAATTATGGACACAGGTAAAACTATGGACACAGGTAAAACTGTGGACACAGGTAAACTATGGACACAGGTAAAAGTATGGACACAGATAAAACTATGGACACAGGTAAAACTATGGACACAGATAAAACTATGGACACAGGTAAAAGTATGGACACAGGTAAAACTATGTACACATTAACCTATCAAAGACTACATCAACAGAGAGGAGTGAAAAAAAACATAAAATATTATTTCTGTATATTTCCGTCCAACATAAACCAGTTTTATGATTATTCCTGCTAGTAGCCTGACGGCTAGCCTACAGAAGACCATAGCCATAAAATAGCTTGATAGTTAGCGCTGTCTAACATGGTAAACTAGCATCAGGTGATGTTATGCTGATGAAAGGCTGGTAGAAAGCTTGGGAAAGCTCCTCATGTGCTTCTGTTTTTGGTAGCTTAAGTTTTCTAAATAAAATTACAAAACGAGATGACAGTGAGGTGACAGAGGAAAGTGAACCAATACACATCAGTCAGTGCTAGAGATTTGTAGACTGGCAGTCCTGTTAACTTACTGTTAGAGCTACAGTTAGAACCCTGATCAGTTTTTACCTGTGTCGTGCAGTAGATACAATATTTGCACATTGTAATGTTAGCCTTCACATAGATCCCCCCAACCCCCGGCCCACCCCTGTCAGCCAGTCAGATGCTAGCATTCCTAAGCATAGTCTTGAAGACGTAGCCTCTGGGGGCCACCTCCCGAATAATCTTATATGCCTTCAAAGATAATGAGAATGGCTTGTGTGTACTGCTGCATGACTGAACCATGTCCATCTCATCTCTGTTGAAACCTGGCAAACTTTTGTGTATTTGGGAATTTCTTTGAAGTATGCAACGAACATAAATTAGTTTGAGCTGATGATTGTACCTATCATCACTTCTGCTGTCCATGTCCATATAGTTGTGTCCATATAGACAATTCTGTTCTCACAAAATATTGGTAGGGACATGTCCCTAGCGTCCACATGCAAACTAGCAACCATGCCAGGTGGTTGATTAGCCCACTGTTGTCGGGTTTCTCCCAAAATGTAAAAACTGGGCTAATAAAGTGAGTCCTCAACATTCCAGGCCTTGTTGTATTATACGATGATTTAAATAGGAGGGGGGATTAAATAGAAAATTCAGAAATCTTGAAATCTTGAAAATAAATGTTAAAAAATCTTTTTTATTATTGTTCTAGTTCACATGCAAATCATTGGATACCAGCTGAGATGGACCATAAGCAGACCTGTAAAAGCCAAGCCCAGCATGGCACAGCTTGGGGTCATCCAGAACAATAGAGAAGGCTACAAGGGGCTGTAGTGTGAGCTAGCATCTAAAGCAGTGGTCACCAACCCCCCTCCTGGAGATCCATTTTCACACCGGTTTCACCTTCAACCAAAACCTTGCACCTCTTATTTAGCCAATCAGGGACTTCTAAAGATGGATCAAGTGGGGTGGATTCAGGTTTGACCTAAAGTCTTCAGGAAAGGAGAATAGATCTCCAGGTTCAGGGTTGGTGACCAATGATAGCGGCCTACGTCCATTACAGACCATGCGGATGTAATCATTTACTAAAGACTCCCATATAAGCACTGTACAGATGCTCTACGTCCATTAAACATTATTCTGGGGAATAAATTATGGACCTGGCCGACTGTAAACAACTGGACAGGCATGGGATGAACCTTAAATGTAAATTATTATTAACCAACAACTTTCTATTTGAACCACTGGCGACTCGAGTCACTGTATGGCAGCAAAAGTTACAGCGCCAGTTTACAACTTTGCTCTTTAAGTTGGATTTAAACTGAAAAGAAAATGAGTGGGGACGAAAATAGGAAAACAAGGAAGAGGCAAAGAAGCATCACAGAGCAAGAACTGATGCACCCATGGGGAAAATGGTGACACGGGTGATGAAGGAAGTATGGTGGTAATGACTGACTCTATTCACAATCAGCTATGAGTGATCTGAAATTGGACATGAGAAAAGACCAGCGTTTTAGACGGGATATGAAGGGACAGCTGGACAAAGTGTCTACTGAAATCAACCAGGAAATATCATACGCCATGGGAGGACACACAGCGACTTCGGAAAAGGAGTACGGAACAAGATGGAGGCAGAAAGGTGGGGCAAATTGTTTCTTTTGTGAAGTTTTAGATGGAAAAGAGAACGGTCTTCAATCCAGTTTGACCAAAGGATCCAAGAACAGTCAGAGAACATCAATACTGTTAACTGAATGAACACATTTGCGTTCAGCGGTCTGGTTCAATCTCTACAGCTCTCATACACAGTTCCACACATTTCAGACTGAGGAACGATGTAGCCTTTGCTTCTATACTAGTCTTCAGTCCGGGACTGTAACCTACACATCCTTATAGGTAGTGGTTGGTTGGTTGTAGCTCAGCGGATAACACCACTACCTGCCAGAGAACCACCACCACATGTGGAAAACTGGGGTTCAAATCCCGGTCTGGGTGACTAGGCTGTGCTACACCAATAAGAGTCCTTGGGCAAGCCTCCTAACACTACATTGGCCCACCTGTAATATGATATAGCTTGTAAGTCGCTCTGGATAAGAGCGTCAGCTAAATGATGTGAATGAATGAATGAGTACTTTCAGTTGTCAAATTTAATATGTCAGCATGTATAATTATTACAAGACAGTACACAATTATTTACCGTATGTGAAGGAAAGTGCATGAAAAGGTGACACCCCGCTGAAAGTGAATGCAGAACCGGGGGTAAAAGTGATTGGCTCAAACGGTCGGGGAATCCGGCCCCTCTCGAGGCGTGACCCCTCCTGATCTGGAGTCAGTAGGTCTTTGAAAAGGCGGCGAGACCAAAGGGGTTATTGGCCTTTTCAGAGCAGCAATAACAAACCCAACACCAGACGGCCAATAAAGAGACTTCCACTCCATTTAAAGGCTATTAATATTCTCCACTGGCCTGCCCGCTTTCTTTGGAGTGACAGGTCCGGACACGCCCCCACTCACCCCCTCCTCCTCCTCCCCCTGGTACCATCACTGACTGGTTAACGCTGTGTTTGCGGACAGTGTGTCGCTGCCTGGGTGAAATCGCTCATGCACAATGTGACGCTCAGTCCAGGAGTGAGTGAATGAGGCTGTCTCACAGGCCACTGCACCCCAATAGAGCACTTACTGGTGCCTCTCTCTAGCTGAATCTCTCTCTCTCTCTCTCTCTCTCTCTCTCTCTCTCTCTCTCTTTCCCCTTCTCTCTTTCTGTTTCTGTTTTTCTAATTTCTTTGGGTTTTTTCCTTTTTTTTGTTTCAGTAATTAATATCGGCTTATGCAGACATCTTAAAGGGGATGTCCAGCGAGGTCTGTATAATTCAGTCAGCAAGATGTAAACAAGTTCAGAGACACGTAACAAGTTGCCACTAAAGCTCCCTCCCAGAGGGAATTCACTTGGAGTGCTTATGAATACGTTCAGGATGTTTTCAGATCTGGACTTCTGGATCTAAAATGTGTGAAATGCTGTCGTAGCAGAGACATGCATGATGCTCGAGCTACACGTTTTCGAAGTGATCTCTGTTTTCCAGCTCTACATACAGAAACTCAGAGTAAAGCGTGGTGTCAGTCAGGTGATGTAGACACTCTGAGCCCTATAAAGAAAGTTGGTAAGTTGGTAAGCACATTTCACTTTCTTCACGTCTCTGTGATATGACTATGGAGAAATTTGGAAAATGAGCTGGAATTCTGTTAGTAGACAACGGGAAGCTCTACGGTATACCTGATTTAGTCTTCAGGACTCTCTCTCTCTCCTTTCTCTCTTTCCCCTTTTTCCTTCTCTCTCTCTCTTCTCTCGGTCTCTAGCTTTTTCATTTCCGTCTCTCTTTCTCTGTTCTCTCTTTCATTCTCTTTCATCTTTTTTCATAATTTTGTCTCTTACTGTCTCTTTCACTTTCTCTCAATTTTTTCTTTCTCTTTATCTTTTTGTATCTTCTCTCTCTCTCTCTCTGTTTCCTCTCTTTCTTTTTCTTATTCCTCTCTTTTCCCTCTTTCAGTCTCTCTTAATCTTTCAATCATTCTCCTCTTAGTTCCTTTCCTGTTCCTGCTTCTCCTTCTTTCTTATTTCGTTTTCATCTCTCTCTCTCTCTCTCTCTCTCTCTCTATTGATCTATCTATCTATCTATCTCTCTCTCTCTCTCTCTCTCTATCTATCTATCTATCTATCTATCTATCTATCTATCTATCTATCTATCTATCTATCTATCTCTCTCTCTCTCTCTCTCTCTCTCTCTCTATTGATCTATCTCTCTCTCTCTCTCTCTCTCTCTCTATCTATCTATCTATCTATCTATCTATCTATCTATCTATCTATCTATCTATCTCTCTCTCTCTCTCTCTCTCTCTCTCTCTCTCTCTCTCTCTCTATTGATCTATCTCTCTCTCTCTCTCTCTCTCTCTCTCTCTCTCTCTCTCTCTCTATCTATCTATCTATCTATCTATCTATCTATCTATCTATCTCTCTCTATCTCTCTCTCTCTCTCTTACAGAAACACATTTAACACTTTGTTCTCTATTTTCTGTCTGTGGTTTTTGGTTCCTTTATGAAAAACAACTATAATTGCAACTACAGTCAAACACAACCAGGGGCAATTCAGCCTTTTCAACTCACTTGACTGCATGTCTCTGTAGTGTGGAAACAAACCGTACAGACGCGGGGATTCCACTAGATCATCACCTGCTCTTTAAATAGTATTTCTTAACCATCAGTGGTTAACAGTTAAAGCATCGGTAGATAATCTTTATGGAATTCTCGCAGTGTAAATGTCTGGCTGCTCTGGGAAAGCCCTTCATATTCCAGTGGAACTGCCTAATTAGCTTCCTAAAGCTTGAAGTTCATGGATGTACACAAACACAAACAGTCAATCACTTTTGTCCCAACTACAGTGTAGCTAAATGGCGCAGGGTTACACTAATTGCGAATACATTAGCCTGTTCAGTGGGCTGGAGTTAATGAGTCAATCAATAGGACACATTTGGCCTAGCTTTAAAGATCCAGCAAAGATCCACAATCACTCAGAGAAACTGGGCCTAACCTCAGTGCGGGGCATTTACCATGTCCACATTGTCCTAGTTAGCTAGCACAGCTAACTGGTTAGCAAGAGTTATTAAATCTAGAATACATCTTGTTAGCAAGAGTAACTAGTGAGACGGTTAACTATCTAGCTAGTTACAACGATGTGAAGATATAAATAGATGTAGATAAATACATCAAATTAATTGTTACTTTAAACATGCCAACTAATGATTAGTTGGAGATGACTAATGACTAGTCAGAGACCACACCATTGGAGGACATCTTGGAGACACTTGTCTTATTTAAACCTTAGATATCTGGTCTGCTTTGATCTTTGTTATTGGAGTTTTGGGATCATCATACCTAAATGATGATAACTCTGAACTCTCCAGGAAGACAGATGCTGATGCCTTTCAATCTGGCCAGGGGTTTAAGCAGATATCCCAAACTACTGGAATTCAATCATATCACTGTCCAGAATATCATCTACCAGTGGAGGAGATTTAAAACCACTGACTAGATGTCAGATCAGCCTCCCCCAGTTAAATCCAGGAGCAGACTGTAGGCTAAAACAAGTCTGTAAGAACTATAGGTAGCTCCTGCCACTGTTCCAGTCAAGGTGCATGCTCCTACCAATAGAAGAGGTCGACATTTATTTGACCTACCTGCACCAGGAGGAAGCCTTTCTCATCTAAAAAGAACTTTGGGGTGAGACTTAGGTTTCTTAATAAGTACCTACACAAAGGTCAGGACCTCTGGAACAATAAAGATCTTACTCTCTGGCCAAAAAAAAAAAAGATGCTCAGATGCAAGCTTGATGATTCCATTATACTCTCTATCATCAAAAAAAAAATTACAAAGGCAGCTCTGTTGTAAGATTGAATGGATGCGTCAATAAAGGCTTATCTCTTATCATATTCGTTCATAGATGTGGGGGACCAGACACGTGCTAGCTAAGGCTTACGGAGCGTATTTTGAAATGTGGGATGGATGCGTAAAAAGTTTCTCCTTGTATTCGTTCATGATGTAACAGTCTAGCTCGAGCTTCGCTGAGTATTTGGCCGGAGTGTGAGGTGTATTGATGAGATGTGAGCTGTGCCTGAGTGTGTGTGTCGATAGCAGCCATTAGCAACACTCAGGCTCAAATTTGGCATGACCTTTGACCCCACCAGCCAGCCGATTAAAGTAGACCTGTTACTTTTAGAGCTTGTCGCTGGTTTCCGTTCTGCTTTTCGTTCACAGTGCAGGTCGTTGTTGGGATATATCAGGAACGGAGCGGCTGGGTGTGTGGAATAGAGTTGGACGCCCATTTATTTTTGAATGTTCCTGTATACGATAGGATGTTTTTGCCTTGGGTCTTTTTATGTTTGTTCTTTCCCCGTCATTATTCTCCCATCTGCCATGTTCAACCAAGTGTGTGTGCATGTGTGTGTGTTTGTCCTACCTGCCCTGTCCTCCTGGTTTACCTGCTGTGGGAGCACAGACTGTCAACATCAGCCTAAGAGCCTTCAGATCCAATCTCCCTCACTGCACAGGCAAAGATATTTATTTCCATGTCTTGGCAGGATATCAGGGGTCTGATTTCCTTCCATGTGCCATCACTGTGGGAACAACATGCTGCATCTCTATTTTTGCTAATTAAATTAATTAAATTCTTCATTTGAAACATCTCAGTCAGCGTCATGAGCTGGGTTTTATACACTGTATATATACAGTGGGGGAAATAAAATAATTTTAAAAATGTGTATTTGATATTCTGCCGATTTCGCACATATTCCCACATACAAAGAATGGGGAGGTCTGTAATTTTTACCATAGGTACACTTTAACTGTGAGAGAAAGAATCTAAAAAAAATCCAGAAAATCACATGGTATGATTTTTAAATAATTATTTGCATTTTATTGCATGAAATAAGAATTTGATCACAGGCCTCCTCATTACCTGTATTAATTGCACCTGTTTAAACTGTATGAAAGACACCTATCCACACACTCAATCAATCACACTCCAACCTCTCCACCATGGCCAAGACTGAAGACCTGCACAAGGCTGGGATAGGCCATGGGACAATAGGCAAGCGGCTTGGTGAGAAGGGAACAACAGGAAACACAAGATGACCGTCCATCTTCCTCGGTCTGGAGCTCCATGCAAGATCTCACCTCGTGGGGTAGGGATGATTCCAAAAGGGTCAGGAATCAACCCAGGACTACACGGGAGGAACTAGTCCATGACCTGAAGAGAACTGGGACCACAGTCTCAAAGAGGACCATGAGTAACACACTACGCCGTCATGGTCTAACATCCTGCAGGGCACGCCAGGTACCCCTGCTCACACCAGCACATGTCCAGGCCCGTTTGAAGTTCTCCAGAGCCTTTTGGTATCAACTCCACTCGCCATGTTTGGAGGAAGAAGAAGGATTAGTACAACACCGTCCCAACCGTGAAGCATGGGGGTGGAGACGTCATACTTTGGGGGTGCTTTTCTCCAAAGGGGACCGGACCGACTGGATGGGGTCATGTATCATGCTCTTGGTTCCCACAGTAAGAGCGTTGAACAAACAACCAGGGCAACTAAGGAGCAGCTCCGTAAGAAGCATGTCAAGGTCTTGGTGTGGCCTATCCAGTCTCCAGACCTGATCCCAATAGAAAACCTTTGGAGGGAGCTGAAACTGTTGCCCAGCAACAGCACCGATAACCGAAAGATCTGGAGAAGATCTGTATGGGGGGGTGGGCCAAAGTTCCTGCTCTGTAATTGCAAACAAAGGTTTCTCTACCAAATGTGAAGTTCTGTTTTTCTACTGTATCAAATATTTATTTCATGCAGTAAAATGCAAATTAATGATTTAAAAATGATGCAGTGTGATTTTCTGGATTTTTTTAGATTCTGTCTGTTTTCCTACGATAAATATTACAGACCTCTCTATTCTTTGTAGATGGGAAAACCAAATTTTCTCCACTGTATTGTATTATCCATATACAATGACATACCAAAAGACATGGAATAGCAATATGTGACCAGTGGCATCTGGCTAGAACTGTCTGTGCAAAGAAGACAAGTGGCTTTGGCAGAAATCGCTTCCACATTCCACATGCGGCGGGTCAGTGTAGCCTTCTTTAGCTTCTATGTGATATGGGAGCAGAAGTCCACAGTCCCTCTGGTAACACCATGACACAGCAGCTCACGTGGGCTCATGAGGTTGCCCCCTGGATTCTAGAGAACTCTGAACATACGCCATGGTCTGGTGAGTCTGATGAGTCTGTATACCAAGTGTTACAGGCTGATGGTTCGTGAGTGGGTCAGACCCCATGAGGCCATGAATACGACACTGGTGTGGGGTGTGTTCTCATGGGTTGGGTTCACAGATCCACCTTAACAGCATTGACCAGGGCCCTCTAATATTTATATATGGTCACTTTATTAGGTACACCCTCTTGTATCTACACTCATTGTCCATTGTCTCAGCTCTACTTACCATATAAATGCACTTCGTAGTTCTACAATTACTGACCGTAGTTCATCTGGGTCTCTGTTTGCTTTGTTAACCCCTTTCACCTTGTTAATCAGTGATCCGGACCCCCACACCCCACCTATGTATTTGTGATCCTGGTCATTTTAATACAAACAGAAGACACGAACACACACACACACACACACACACACACACACACACTCATACACACACACTGACCTGCATGATCCATACGCAGTATCAGAGACCACATGTTGCATGTTAGCGTTTTGTGTTTAGAGCAGAGTGATTAGCCGAGCCCCCTCGCATTATTCTCCACATCAAACAGTGTGTGGTGCCTTGGTGTGGGGGGGTGCATGGGGGCTCCATTCATTTGCAGCTGAATGAGCCTCCGGCTGCTGGAGAGAAAGCTGCCATTAGCATGCGTTTGTTTGTAGAGGCAGAGAGACGGAGGAGAGGGTACCAGTGAGGCCATGGCTGGTGTGAGCAGCACCCCTGCACCATGAGCCCACCTAGCCACGATGGCGTGCGGAAGAGGGCTTAAAACGATGAAAGTATAGAAATACTCCAGGAATTCCGACAGATTCCCAAAGGATGCTTGCCTAAACTCCTCCCCCTCACAAACATACGATTAGGCAAGCTGGTAAATATCCCATTCAACCTAATGGGAACCTGTAGCACATTAGCCTTATACATTTCAGATGATATTTATTGTGCAAGGTCACACTTTCGTTTTTTTTGTTGTCGGATTCAGCTAAAACGGCATGGCAGCGAATGTGTGGTTGTAGTTTTTAGCCTGCCTAGATCTAGTGTGTAACAACAGCCCTGGTTAGCACTAGCTCAACACCATGTAGTGACTCTAAACTCTAACCCAAATTCATTTGAATGAATGGGATTCTTCTCTTTGCTTTGTAAGGCCCGTACAACCTTGCAGCAGCCGCTATGACGGATTGCATGTGTGGGTGGACCATAGCTAGATCAATTACCACTATTGGGAATAATGCAGTACAAAGCAACAGGACTTGCTAAACGAGCCCGGCGGTCTTACTTCATATTCAGAATCTTTAAAGATTAGATGTCAGGGCTATTCCTTATTTATTCCTCCCACCATGAAAGCATACAAAAAGGCCAAAACCTGAATCTGAACCATCGTGAAACACCGCCTCGGGCGTGAAGCAGCTTATCCGTGTCCATTTCATTTAGCAGCTCTCTTTGAAGGAGCTTTTAGACATGTTCTTGGCCTCTGGTGTTGGAGAACCTAGCTAGTTCATATTTCATATCATAGTATAGGAGTTTAACAACATCTCTACAATTCTCCAGGTCACTTTTCCCCATGCATTAGTCGAGTGGAGTTAAGAAGGTCACAAGACGGGACACCAAATTTCTCACCACCACAGTGGAGTTGAACTGGGCTGGGAACCAGAGGCCCAGAAAACCTTCCAGTGGTTTCTATGAAGGATTGCATGTGTGGGCGGAGTGTGTGAACCACTCTGAATGACTTGGTTTACATCATAATCATTTCATTTCACAGAAATATTGAACAATTGTCAAATTTTCCCATTAAAGTCAATAGAGCTGCATGATTCCACACTGTCACATCCTGCCCTGTCTTGTCTTGCCGCTGTTTGTCCCCCTTGCTACTTCCATGTGCTTCTGTTTTGGTTTATAGCTCTTCCTGTCTCCGCCCACTCGTCATGCCGCTCACCTGTCCCTAGTTTGTGACCCCGCCCCTTCCCAGGTGCTCCTTGTTCGTCCTTGTGCATTTAGCTTCCCTGTTGTTGCCCTTGTGCTGGTTTGGTGTTTTGACCTGTCGGTTGTTTTGTATCCCTGGTCTAAGTAGAGTTTTGTTTCTCAGTTTTTCTGGTGTTTTTGATTTCTGTTTGCACTTATTGGTTCGTTATCAAAGACTCTGTGTCTCACACACAAACAATTAGCTCCAAAATGAGCTAGTTCATTCTAACAACTCCTAAACACTTAGCTCCAAAATATGTGTGAGGACGGGCTGAGATATTTTCGTATGTGTGTCTGGTGGAGGATTTGTGTGTGGGGGCGTAGGCCGACAGAACCTTGTTAAAACCCTTATGTCAATGTCATGCGGTAGGAGTTTGTGACCAGCTGAGTGTGTGTGTGGTGTTTGTGTATCTCCAACCTGCCCTCCTGGCTCACCTGCTGCAGCAGCTCAGTCGGCCAGCATCAGCCATCACATCTGCTCACATTCACCCAAACACAAACACACATACTTTTACTCAGCCTCCTGTCTACAGACAAAAAGACAAATGTGTTTTGGAAATAGGTCCACAATAATCCCAGGCATAATCGTTAGGTAAAGTTTGAGGCCTGAGTGACTCATTTTAAGGCAGGAGCGAAGTTTGGCCAGGCCATGAGCAAGGACACTTTTAACCACGGAGCAAAGTTTAACAAGGCCGCAGGCCTGGACACTTCATACCGCAGTAAGAGAGTTTGACTAGACTGTGAGCTGGGGATTTTGCATTGTGACAATAGAGATTTATCCACAAGTTTGGGACTTTGGACGTCAGTAGGAGAGTTTAACAAGGCCACAGTTGCTGATTTGGCTAGGCCATGAGCCAGGAGACACTGTTCACTGCGGTAGCAGAGTTTGACTAGGCCATGAGCCAAGACACTTTTCACTGTGGTAACAAAGTTTAACAAGGCTGTGGGCCTGGACACTACTTACAGTGGCAGCAGACTTCGACTACAGGATGAGCAAGGATGCTTTTTTAATTGTTTGCTACAAATAAGACAGAATAAACAAACAAACACATTAAAGCACCAAAATGAGGTTATGGGAAAAAAATCACATTTAAAAATCTAATTCAATTAAAATAAAAAAATATAAAAATGAGCAAGGACGCTTTTTTAATGTGGTAGTGTAGTTTAACAAGGCCACAAGCCAGGACACCTCTTACAGCGGTAGCAGACTGTAACTGCAAGTTGGGGATTTTGCTTTGTGGAGTTTGACCTGGCCATGAGTCTGGCTTTGCACCACGGCAGCGGATAATGAACAGGCAGCCAATCAGAACACTTCATCATAGTAAAGCAGTTTATCAAGGCCTGTACACTTGTTAGCATGGTCATGGAGTTTGACCAGGCTGTTCCCCATGCATTAGAGAAGTCAGGCCACAAACTGGGACACTTCTCATCAAGGCAGTGGAGACTAACAAGGCTGTGAACCAGGAAACATTCCTCTAGGTCTAAGACTAGGCCACGAGGCAGGAAACTCCTCACAGTGGTGGTGGTGTTTAACAAGGGTGTTTGAAAATAGAAAGATTTTGTGAGATTACAACCATGTCTGGATGTAGCCACATCAATGTTCAGACGCTCATTCATCTAAGAATTGGGCAGTAGGTCCAGATTTGGTGGAGGCCTTCCCTGGCACAGTTCCGAGGAGAATTCCCTGTAGACTGGGATTGTATCCACTGCTGGTAGACCCGTATGACCGTACGCTTCCATACACCTGCAGATTCAGCTACTTCCTTCACACTATGGTCTTTGGCCACGCCCACATGCAGCCTTTTAGCCAATCATTAACATCTGCTCTGGAGCGTTTTCCACACATGGAACGAGACACTCCCTGCACTGTAGCACCTCTTCCCAATCTATGGATCCTGTCACTCACCCCGCAGGGATTTCTACCCCTATCATCCTCAAGCAGTGCCATCCACAGGAGCCTGAAATTACTACCACGCTAAACACGTGGTGAAATTTTTGATCTGGTGAGCTCCGCTTACCACCTTACCCACAGTCCTTCTGTTTAACTCTACATGGTGGTGGCATATGTTGTTGTCTCCTCATCCACTCTGACTCTACTCTTGCACTAAACCTCACCACTGGAACCCATAACTGGGTGACCTTTAGGATTCCTGCCTACTCAGGTCTCCTCAGGACGTGAGAGCATCTCTACAGAATGACATGCACAAACCATGCAACAGCCGTGGTGTGCAGCTAACGGCCTTATTATGCCTTATATTATATTAATGTATGTATTCTATTGGTGAAGAGGGCAGGCGAGTTAATATCCACCACGGACCATTCACATTAGGAGCTGTGGTGTTTTTCAGCCAGCTTGTTGTCACACTTCTCCATTCACTCGCATTGGTCATGTGTGCTAGCGTCTGAGATTCTGGATTTCAGAGATGAGCCTCGGCGATGAATTGAACATATTCAGTGCGGACTGATTTACATTCAAGCCATTCAGTTGCTGACATAATGAATCCACATGAATAAAATCATTTGCATTTGCACAGTAATTGCCAGACGAAGGTAAACTCAAACACAAGAGCGAGGTTTTGATTCATGTGAATATAACGTACACAGTCAAATTCAATACATCACTAGTCTTCTTTTTTTTTTTTTTCATTGCAGTTGAGGTCATCAACGCTGTTTAAAAAAAAAGGCCAAAGAGTGCATGATAGATCAATACCAGAGCCAAGAAATTAATTTCATAAAGCTGAAAGCTGTTTAAGGGGCTAGTTGTGGATGACTGGCAGTGAAGTCTTTCTGCTTCCTCTTCTAGATTTACCTCTACCTTTTTCTCATTATCTCTATTTCCATCAGGGCAATGGATGCCATAATTGCCTAAGGCTTTGCACATTCCCCTTCCTCAAATGGCTGTGCTCGTGTCTCTCATTTAAAGCTCAGGATGTGACCCGTCTTTTTACATGGCCTTGCCGTTTTTCAAGTGCAAGCCTTCTGAACACGGTACTTTCATCTTG
This sequence comes from Prochilodus magdalenae, assembly GCA_024036415.1. Lineage (NCBI taxonomy): Eukaryota > Metazoa > Chordata > Actinopteri > Characiformes > Prochilodontidae > Prochilodus > Prochilodus magdalenae. Next base: position 292,890 of record JAMWET010003117.1, read on the forward strand.
GTCCGCTAGTTTCATTCTTCCGTGAGGTTAGGCACCAATTCAAACTTTATTCATGTACCTCGACAAACGATGATTAGTATGAGCTGAATGATCACTCGGTTTGCTGAAAGGCACGGAGGATCGGGCTCATGCTGGGATAGACACTCGTTCCTGTCGGTAGTGCCGATGTGCTGTAGCAGTTGGCATGGCACTTGCAAGGAAATCGATTTTACAAAGCAGACAGCTTCGACCCCTAATATCTGGTTGGCTGAGTCGCCTTTGAAATCTTCAGAACTGCCACTGAACAGGGACGGTTATATCAGTATATTAATAGAAGATGTAAGACCACAGTCGACTTTTTTCTTGATATTGAGGCCATGATATAGCGCTCTAAACAATGTCTTACAGGCCTCAGTTGACCGTGTCTCTGTTAATCTGTATTGAGAAGCTTAATACACAGTGTGGGAAAATCAATGTGGCACTGTTAGCTTGATGCTAATACAACATAGGAAATTAATTAAATGTGCCAGTGGGAAATTCCAAAAATCGTTGCACCCAGGAGGTGTGGGATTGTAGTGCTGTTGGGAAGGAAGATAAACATTAATAGGAACCAATAACTGGTGATAAATTTAGACTGATATGATCAATATTTATTGAGCTACACATACAGAAGTCTGTCTCTCAGTATGGCGTCGGGCCGCCGTGTTCGCTAACCCAACACGCCAGACGTCTCGGAATGGAGCTGTAGAGGTTCCTAATGGTGTCCTGTGATAATCCATCCCATGCAGCTTGAACATCCTCACACAGTTCCTGCAGATGGTGCGGTAGGGGTGGAGGTGGAGGGACACCAGGTCTTCTGGACGTGTGACAGCAAACTGTTCATCTCGGTGCTGACCACGGTGCCTCCACACACGGATTCGTTGGGCGTCTCCACCAAGACTAAAGCGGGACTCGTCACTGAAGATGACCCGCTGCCATTCTGAGTCACTCCGTGACAGTCTGGTACGACACCACTGCAGTCTTTGGTGACGGTGACGTGGTGTTTGTGTTGTCCTGTTTTGTGGTGCAGCTGTCAGCCAATGGTTCTGGCACTAACAGGATCACTCATGGCGGACACCACTGCTTGCTGAATGTCCACAACCGTGCGCATTGGGTCAGTCCGCACCAATAGGACAATTCGGCAGACATTTTTATATGGATATTTTAATTGCTTCTACAAAGTTATAGCTTTAGAGGTCAATGAGAAGCATGCAAGTTATTTTCTATTTCCATTATCACCTAAAGGATCAATATTAGAAACAGACATCAGTTTATTTAAGGTTGGAGGGCCCATCATCCAGGCACAGCCCAACTTAGCCAGGTCAACCACCACCTATGCGCCAAACCTGGGCCTATACTGCTCAAGACAGTTAAGTACTAAACCATGTACTGGGCTCTGAGGCATGTAGAAAATGTTGAACTGGCCCAGTGACCTCACCTTTAGACCCAGATAGCAAGTTGAAAAGATCTAAGTGGCTTTAAAGGAGGTTCACTATTGGGGCATGGGGTGACAAAGACTGTCAACTGGCTATTGAACACTGAATACTGAATTAAGAACAATAAGAGCAGTGACTAAAGTGACCCCTGCATCTAAAGGAAAGACGTCAGGGCTGGACATTGTGGCTTGTGTGCTTGTGCGTTGGTGTTTTGTGTAATGTGATGTGTAATATTATTCAAAAGGACAAACAAGAACAACTGTTTCTCAGGTGGCCGAGAATATCTGATCACAACTGTCCAATTTTCCTTCACCAGCGTCTCCACAAGTGGGCAAGTGAATTCTTGACCCATACAGTAAGGGGGTCCCGTGTGGGCCATTTTGCTGGCTTGGTTGGGTACATAGGTCACTGAAAAGCAACACTGAGTACAGAGTTCTGACCAATCACCTTCATCTTATGATAACACATGCCTAGCCTGATGTGAAAGGTCACTTCCAGCCCACAATGTCCCCCCCCCATGTACTGGACACGAGGGGTAGTTGAATGGTTTGGAAATGACATCATATCGTTGCTGTCCAAAGAAAAACAAGTACCTCCAAAATGGAAACGTTACAGGAGAGGCCAAAAACCTCATTCAATTTTAATGCAAGTCAATGGAACCAGACGTCCTTCCAAGAACTTTTGAGCCATTTCTGTTGGTCCGTTCATCATGCAGTTCTCCCACAGTGTAAACGGCAGCTGCTGTTTTCCCATGATGCCTAAAAGTCAAAATGGACAGAAAAAATGGAGATCCATGTTTTTCATTGGACAGCAACGATATGCTGTGGCCTTCAAAGTCAACAAGTCTCAGCTCGACATTTTAACTTTTCACCACCATCATCAAATCTCAAGTTGAAGGAGTATCTGTCAGAGGAGAGGCCTTCTATCCCTCTGATACGGTTACCGAGACTTCTAGGCCAAGAGCTGTTCACTTCTCAGAATACTTAAAGCAGTATCTCTTCGTAGCATATCACTAACAGCAGCTTCTGGATGCCTTAACACTGTCCTCCCCTCAGACATGTGTGCTTGATCTAGCCTGACACGGAGGTTGCCTTAGAAACGGGAGCATTTCTGAAGCCAAACGGGAGCCGGCTCAGGCATCTCGGTGCCTCGTCCCTATTAACTGGAAGTGCGCAGAAAGAGACGGCGGCTGTCATATCTAACCAGTTTTTGGAGGGATTTTTTTTTCACATGAAAGCATGCATGGGGAATGGCTGGTGCTTTTACGTACCGTGAGCGCTTCATAATGAACAGACCAATGGCCAATGCTTTTTCTTTACCTAAGTTCCTCTTTCTAAAGTTTTCGCAGTGCTGAAATATTTCCTTGCTGACTGTGCACTTGTTTTTCTTTGCACTTTTGTCCCTGATCAAGGTTGCCTTGTGAAAGCACATTTTGGTCCCACATTGAGGTCTCTTGTGCCCGTGATTAAAGGATTTAACGGTATAATTCTTGTCATTGTCTCTGGCACCAGCAGCAGACTGCATGTTACCTGCGATGATCCCCAGCTCCGAGACGCTGATTGAATGTGGCATGAAAGAGTAGACCGAACAAAAGCACGGCTTGTTCCAGACACGCGGAGAAAGGCTTGTGCAGGTGGAAAGCTGTCAGAGATAAGTCAGCGAAGTTGTAGACTTGGGCATATTCGTTGGTTTGTAGGTTCTTTGATTGGCAGAAAACTAGCCGTGTTGAGGATGCTCGGGTGGTGCTTACCTAACCCCTGAAACCTGTCAAACAGACCAGCATCAACCAGCATGGTTCGAACAAGTGGGGGCCTTGAGAGTGGTCAGACCCTGGTCCTGTGGATCCACCTTCCAGAGTACTCTCGTTCCAACACCACCTGCTCCAGCTAATTAACTTCTTCGGGAGTCCCTTTGTTGCACTATGTTACAGAAGGAGCATGTTGCATGGTGCGGGTTGGAGCTTAACACTGCTAAAAATTAAAAGCTTAAATTTTGTATTACTAGCTTGCGATTTTAATTTTATTAATTTATTTTATTAATTTAATTTTTATTACAAATTACAGTAAGAAATGAAGATGATGAAAATGTTTAGCTTTTTTAATGAAAACTTAGTCCTTTATTTATTCAGATGAAGAAACGCTATTAGCATTTAAGCTAGCAGCTAGAAAGAAGGAGCAAGAGCAGGAGGAGGAGCACTTTGCTCATATTTTCAGAAAAGGTAGTTGCACATATAGCTGCACCAAGAAGGAATTGCGGACATCCAGCGAGCAGTGGTGTCCTCCATGCGTCGTCCTGTTAGTGCAGCACCATCGGCAGACGGCTGCACCACGCAGGACTACATGCACACAGACCGTTACCACGACTGTCCTTAACACCACGTCACCGTCACCAAAGACTGCAGTGGTGTCGTACCAGACTGTCATGGAGTGACTCAGAATGGCAGCGGGTCATCTTCAGTGACGAGTCCCGCTTTAGTCTTGGTGGAGACGCCCAACGAATCCGTGTGTGGAGGCACCGTGGTCAGCACCAAGATGAACGGTGTGTCGTCACACGTCCAGAAGGCCTGGTGTCCCTCCACCTCCACCCCTACCGCACCATCTGCAGGAACTGTGTGAGGATGTTCAAGCTGCATGGGATGGATTATCACAGGACTCCATTAGGAACCTCTACAGCTCCATACCGAGACGTCTGGCGTGTTGGGTTAGCAGACGCGGAGGCCCGACGCCATACTGAGAGACAGACTTCTGTATGTGTAGCTCAATAAATATTGATCATATCAGTCTAAACTTATCATCAGTTATTGATTACTGGGTGCATCAGTTTTTTTATTATGAGTCTATGTAAATGGTATACGTGTATATATACAGAATGAGAGAATACAGTGTACTGAAGTGTGCACATGCATCACTATCAAGCATTGCCTGTCTATCATATATATGAAGTTACGCGAGTGAGTCGCCTGAAACATAGGGCATAATTAGATGAACACACTGGTGAGACACTGAGCCGCCATCATGGCTTTGTCTATCAGAGTCAGACAAAGCCTAGTCATTTTGTCTCTGAGGGTCTGACTCGTTCTTATAGACCATCTCAGTACCTTTCCATTCCTCTCTTTCACCGGTACATAGCCCTGATGCTAAGCATGTTGACCTGTTGGTAGTATCTGTACAAAGACATCTTTACAACGAGTCTCTCCTCACAAGTGCGCGACTCCCTCTGGTTTATTTTCCGCAGCTTCAGAAATTTGGGAACTTCAAACACTAGGAGTCGAGTTGGTGGGCTGCCTGCCAAAAGATCTTATAACACAATGGAGACCCATCTTCTGAAGAAGCCAAGCTTTGAGCTGCAAGCCGCTGTGCCATGGGTCGGTCTAGTTCGTCCTTAATAACTTACATCTCCAACTGAACACAGGTCAACAAGCTTTGGTTCTCACACGATTGTGCGGGGTCGATTCGATGCAGCCGAAGACGCTAGGTTTACAGATGCTGGATGCGTGACGTGCTCTGGCTCCAAGACCTTTCTCACCAGAGCTTTTTCATGAGCACACCAAGCCTTATTCTTCGAGCCTGTCGAGCGCCGTCCACTCTCACGTATCGGCTCCTGACCCTCGCGGTTCCTAACAGAAGGTCTCCAGGGCAAAAACGATGGAAGAAAAAGGCTCGACTTGTCTCTTCTTCCTTTAACCTCCATCTTGACCTTGTGGTCTCTCTGCGGTGAATCTGCTGCCGCTCTTCTTTCTCCTGACTGTGTTTGCCTGCCTTCTTCATATATGTACTGCATTCTTTGGCTCGGCGCTCTGCTTTTGTGGCCTGTTGTATAAGGTTTCATAATCAGCAGTTCTGAATCTCTAGAATAGGGCCAGCAATGGTAAACGTTCAAGAATGATGAAGATACTACACTTCTGTTTACTGTATGGTTGTTTATAGGTATATGGGAGCACTGGCACAAAGACACCTATGGTCCTGAATTCCATTGTGCAGGGCAAGGCCTGGAAAACTGATTGGCGTTATGATGGAATATAGAGATGGAAGGCTGAAGCCACAAACATGATCAAGTGTGATTTATGTATTAGACTGGGATCTTTTAATGCCTAAAAGATTAGTTTATCCATTAGTCATAAATCATAGCTCTACTATAATTCAATCGTAGAGATCAAGCGAAGTCATTCAGGGTGGTTTGATGGGACATGTTGCATTGTAGAGCAGCTAAAAGGCAGTTGTGGTGAAAAGCACCATGGCTCACAATGTCTGTAATGTAAATATAGCCATGTATCTTGTTATCCAAATGGACCAGTTCATCTGGATGGCTAATCTAATTTTTATGAGCCCCCTGGGCAAAAAACGAGTCACCTCTGTGATGATCTGGGAGAACTGTAATTGCCTGGAAATGGGTCATACGGCTGAGGTGACCATGCATTTGAACCACAGTGCCTACACTGAGCTCCTGGACAGCCAGGTTTTGCCTTTCACTCATCATCTAACCAGGGAACATGTATATCCCTGTTTTCTAAGAAGACGGTTCTCATGTTCACTGGGCTCCAAATGTGACTGACTGGCCTGATGAACATGCAGAAGCAGTTACAAATCTGGACTGGCCTCCAAAAATTCCCAGATTTGAAAATCTGTGGGACTATCTGGAACAATAAGTTAAACGACAGGAAGGGCATCCGCCAAATCTGGCCCAACTTTGCAATTCATTGATGGAGGAGTGACTGAACATCGATGTGGCCTACATCCAGAAACTTGTCCAGGCCATGCCAAATTCAACCACAGCTGAAATTTGTGCACATGGGGGTGTTACACAGTATTACGTACATTTCAGGCACAGGTGGCTAAATGTTTGGCTGTTGAGCTGATGTTATACTGACAGTCGAATAGTAGAGACTACTGTAAAACAATATAGGCATCAGACCAAGCATTAATAATAAAGATGGGGCTGGTGAAGATGGATAAATCATCATGTCCAAAGAAAAACAAGTCTCTCCATAACGGTAACTCTACAGGAGAGGCCAAAAACCGCTTTCAGTGTTAATGTAAGTGAATGGAACCAGACGTCTCCGAACACCATTTCTGTTGGTCCACTCATCATGCAATTCTCACAAAGTGTAAATGGCAAAATGGATAAAAATTATAATTTTTTTGCATTGGACAGCGACGAAATATGATGCAACAGCTTGTGTGATATAATACGATTTGTGCAGAACAATACTTCGTAGTGCAAACACCTTGTAGTCTCTGACTAAAGACAAATACCTAGAATGAATATAGTTCACCATCATCAGTCTTCTTGCAAGGGCTACCACTGGGGAGGACTTGGGTCCAACTTACTTAAGACTTGTCGAGAGCTGGAGATGAGGAAGGCTTGCAGAGAACTGGAGATGAGGAAGGCTTGCAGAGAACTGGAGATGAGGAAGGCTTGCAGAGAACTGGAGATGAAGAAGGCTTGCAGAGAACTGGAGATGAGGAAGGCTTGTCGAGAACTGGAGATGAGGAAGGCTTGTCGAGAACTGGAGATGAGGAAGGCTTGTCGAGAGCTGGAGATGAGGAAGGCTTGTCGAGAACTGGAGATGAGGAAGGCTTGTCGAGAACTGGAGATGAGGAAGGCTTGTCGAGAACTGGAGATGAGGAAGGCTTGCAGAGAACTGGAGATGAGGAAGGCTTGCAGAGAACTGGAGATGAGGAAGGCTTGCAGAGAACTGGAGATGAGGAAGGCTTGCAGAGAACTGGAGATGAGAAAGGCTTGCAGAGAACTGGAGATGAGAAAGGCTTGCAGAGAACTGGAGATGAGAAAGGCTTGCAGAGAACTGGAGATGAGAAAGGCTTGCAGAGAACTGGAGATGAGAAAGGCTTGTCGAGAATTGGAGATGAGGAAGGCTTGTCGAGAATTGGAGATGAGGAAGGCTTGTCGAGAACTGGAGATGAGGAAGGCTTGTCGAGCACTGGCGATGAGGAAGGCCTTTTGAGAAACAAGTTAGAGAAGAGGAACCACTTTAAATGTAAGGTTATCGGTCATATATAATTGGTCACCTGATTCAGTAACAAAATAGAACTATTATACTGATAATTCTGTATTAATTAATCAGATTTTACAGTTTTAAAAAGGCAAGAAACGAGGCATCCCAAGTTCATTCCAAATTGTACCTGGCACACATTTCTATTAATCCATTAAAATTGCGTTGTGAACTTTAACGCTGGTGTACCAAACAGTCATGTGGTCCCTATCAGCAGCACTGTGCACAAAGTTCCTTATTTACAAGCTTTTCAAGGATGATATTCTGTTAAATCGACCCGCTTCGGTGCAATTGGTGCCCTTCCCCTATAAGCTTCATTAAGGACGCTTCTGTGCTCTAAAGATTAATCCTGCTTCTAACTCTGCCCTGAATGTTTTAACAAATTTGCCTGTGTGTGGTTCTGTATTATATGAACTGCAACGATGTTGGCCTTCAAAAAAGCATCCAGTCCTGGCCTCAGAATCCACTGGCCTCTGTAAAGGTCAATTGCAACACACTTCTTCCAAGAATGTAGGTGGCTTTGCTACATAAACAGTTATGAGCCATTTCAGGCTTTCAAACTAGGTCTAAAGCCTGCCTGTGTGAAGCTATGCTGGAGTTAATAAGTTGCCAGTGGGTGGGTGAAGGTTTTGCCTGAATCTGAAGCTGTGTGAAAAGCTCAGAGTCTCTCAATCAATCCCTCTTTCTGGTGCCCCAGCTAATAAATGGCACTAATTGATTAAACGCTGGTGGGAGGGGTGGGATGGTTAGAGTGGCGGGGGAGTTTGGTCTCTGGACCAAATCCAGGATGATGTTACGACAGTAACATGCAGCCAACAACAGCAGCCCTCAGTAAATAGCGACAGAATTCCTGACACTACTCAACAGGTAGAAAAATAAAATACTCATTCGCGTCTACACAGTCCCAGTTGAGCGGTCTAGTTAGACTTATTTATTTTTCCAGAGTGACGTATGAGCAAAATGCCGTTTGGGTGTTATAATCAAACGGAGCTGTGTGGCTGATAGTGGTGTAAAATGTATTTCTTTTTATGCAGGCCATGTTCAGGCTCTTAATAACCTATGTAACATGTGGTGTACCTCAAGGTTCAATCTTTGGCCCAAGTGCATTTTCATCAGATCTTGCATCTTGGCCCTAATCCCTTAAACAAAATTCATTTCTGTGCTAATCTTTAATAAATTTACTCTTCTGTTTATAAATATATAAATATGATCCTCCAACAATTAAGTTGGGGTACCACAAAGCAGTTGACTGTAGATTCTAGGTTGGTCTACAGGTATTTGATGTGCACTTAAACTCGGAGTATCTCTAGCTCTTTTATATTATCTTACTGATTTGTCTCTGATCACTCATCATCAAAAAAAAAAAAAAGGAATAAATGGACAGGACTGAAACTTTCAGTGTAGGTTCAACATCATGAGCCATGTGAATGATCCAAGTTTCACACTTGGCACTGCATGTGATGTAAGCAAGGATGGGCCTCATCACTGTGCCCTATGCATTATATAAGGTTGTCCTGTTGTGCATGATGCTGTTGTTTTGGTAGCATCCTTTGCAAGCAAAGTAAGCCTCAGAGAAGAGTTGGAATGAATTCAAGCATTGGAAGAGAGGGAGGGGATGCGTCACAGGGCTCCAGGAAGTGGGATGGTCTAAACATCATATTGAACACCATACGGGTTGTAGGGATGCGACTGAAGCGCATAGTTGGCAGTAGTGGATAAAAACAGGCCCACATCAGCAACATGAAGAGTTGAACCAAGGGAGACCTACACCAGCTGCAGAGAGAGAGAACTGATGAAGTGATCCAAGAGCCACAAACATTCAGTGAGCAGTGATGCCCTTCCATGAGTCCTTTTGTAGGTGCCAGCACCATTGCTAGACGGCTACACCACGCAGGACTAAATACCACGTCAGTGTCACCAAAACTGCACTGGTGTTGCGCCAAACTGACTCTTTTTTTTTTCCGTCCATTATTTATTGTTCCTTTCAAACAGCACTGCAGTCTGACACTTCCTTCAGTCCATCATTGTTTTGATGATGGATGTATATGTATGTTTTTTTGAAAAATGTGCAGGTGATGAATTGTCCTCTACAGTTTGCCTGGGCATTGTTTCATTTCTTTTAGTGTAGTTCCATCACTGTGCATGCGATGTATGATAAGTGTTCCATAAACAAAGAGCTGCTATTATCGCTCTGACAGCACGCAGGCAGCAACTGGTAGCAACCGAGTGGCTGAAGAGACGCTTCACGTTCGTGTTAGGATGTGAAGACGGCAGCGACATTTCTACTGAGAGGTCAGGGAGTGGGGGAGGGGAGGGAAGGAGGAGAGGAAGACGTGGAGGAGGCAGCTGAATAGGCTGGCGAAGTCTTCACAAATCTCTCATGGCGAGACAAAGGCCCACAAATGGGGTTCTAAGGTATGTACGGGTGCTATATAGGAAATGACCCTGGTAGCGATAATGAGAGAGAGAGTGAGAATAAAACCAACGTCTCCTGAAAACTGATCATCAAAAATGAGTTCCCGGTATCGACCAATTGCACCAATACTGGGAAACTGCTGAAAGCCAGTCTAACTTACAACCGTACAGACCGTATGGCACATGTCCACCAAAACCAGTTATGACCAATAACTGTACAACATGCGGAACTGTAAACACATCCCACTGGACAACTATATATCCAGCACAGATGCCTTCTCGCAGTTGAATGGTGGATGGATTTGTTTTATCTGAAGCCAGAGTGGAGCTTTAAAGATACCCTTGTTGTTGCCTCAAGGCAACAAACCCTGGAGTATAATAAGGGAGGAGTTTGAATGAACCAATAAAGAAACATGTGATGCAACTTTGGAATATTTGATCAGATCTGTCAGTGTAAAGTTTCTTTTTGGACATTTACTGTTATATAATAGTTATATAAAGTAAATATGTTTGTTGCCTAGAAGCAACATTGTTTGACTTGATGTAAATCTGCAAAGAGACTCATCACCAAACCGTATATTATTAGGTTTTCACATCATTGTCTTCTTTTGAGAGTTAAGACCAGGAAAGATGGGTTTGATTGATTTTGACTGCGACTATTGTGGTGGGAAAATGCCCAGTAAGTTTAGCTTCCCGACAGACCTCTACTCAGAGTTCCTTTTTAAAAATGTAGACGAGATGATGATGCATTTGGAGGAACCGTGCTAGCAGAGCATCACAGAGAGTAATGCAAGCTCACTAAAAGCTGCATTGTGTGTGAGCAGCAGCCCAGTGGTCCCGGGCTTCACATCTATAGCCACAAGGTCACTGGTTCAAGTCCCCATGTGGTGTGGTCAAATGTCAGAGACTAGCAGCTGTTAATATTTCTACAACTGCCCTTCAATTTACTCTGACATTCTCCCTTGAAAATGGAACTGATTTCGAGTCTGTGAGGCGAATTTCTGCTTTTTCTCCCCGGAGCCATTCCAGAATCCCGAACCCTCCATTCCTTGCTGTGAAAATGGTAGCTAAGGTTATCGATAGAGTCTGTTTCCTACATGAATGGTTACGCTGTTCAAAGCCGAAACTCATGGTCAATTTTGTGCAAATTTACAGAATTATTTTTAGTAGATCTGCGACAGTGATAGATCTGGGATCTATGATAGTTTTCCAATCGCAATATGAAGTGCCTGTTTTTTATTATTATTATTATTTAACTTTTAAAGCATTTTAGATTTTCAGGTTCTTGTTTATCTTGGAGTGAATGCCAAGTCTGTACTATTCCTTCATTCGTTCAATACTGTGCAAACATGAGATCTCAATTTTAATTTTCACCCAGTATGCCCATCAAGTATAATGTCAGTTTTTTAGGATACGGAATAATCCACTAGCACAAGGAAGGAGGAACAAGTGGAATAAAACCAGGAGTTTCCAAAACTAGAGTTCAAAAAATCATTTATTTATAGATTTATTGAAGATGGAACTCCGAACAATGTTACAAAACCTGGTAGACCATTAGATAAGCAGGACGTAACCCTCCTGAGAGCAAAGTTTAAACACGGTTGATTCCTTTTTTTTTTGCCTAAAATGGGCCGTAACTATTATTTTAAACAAATTATGTGTAAGTGGGTCGGTTTTGGGATGTGTTGCCTTAAGTCAACATTGTGCAACAATGAAAAGACTTCAAGAACATCAGGAAACACATATTTTTGTAGGTAAGTTTTTGGATTAGCATCTACATAAAACCTAAAATGATAAAACAAAACAAACTAAAGACACTTCTCCAAGCCAGAATTGAGTAGTGTTGGCTTGTCCCCATTAATACTGCATATACATTAATACCAAATAACTCTAACGTCGTACATACCATTCTAAAATCATTTTAAAACTAAAATAATAGGAAACAATATACAGTGGCTCCGTACGTGATGCTCCTAAATTGATTGCACAGTGTTGCTTTTAGGCAACGTATGTCCTACAAATTGTTTATATGACAGCGAAGGTCAAATGAAGGAGCTTTACACTCTGACAGATCTACGTCATAAATCCGAGCTGATGAAAAATTTAGTAAAATTATAAAAATTCTAAAATTATGCCAGCGTTTTCCAAAAGCTGCATTACACTTTTTTTATTGCTTCATTCAAACTTTCCCCTTCGGTATTAACCCTGGGCTTGTTGCCTTGAGGCAACAACATTCAGAAGAGGGTCAGAGCTTTAATCTCAAAAGCTCCACTGTTTCTTCAGATGTGAAAAAATCTATTCATCCTTCCACTGTGAGAAGACAACTCAGTGCTACATGTGTAGTTGTCACAAGGGATGTGTAGGACACATAGAACGTTTGGCCTAGAACACCATCATTTGGACATTTGGGTTAAGGTTTAATGGACTCTAAAATTCGATCATGAGATGCAGAAAATGCAACCAACTTCTAAGACTGAACTTTGGAGGTGTGGCTGCAGACTTCTTTGGGAAGCTGAAAGGGAGTCTCATGAAAAGAACAGAAGCTTGTTGATGCTTCGATGTACGTTTTATATTAATATGCTAAAAATGAACTGAAATTTGCTCTGAATTTTAAACTGTTTCTATGAAATTTTGAGCTTATTTAGTTTCACTTTAAAAATACAAATAAAAAATGCTGTTTTAACTGTGATTTGGTATCGTACCCTGACCAAACGTTACATCACAGTAGACAATATGAATTATCCGTTCTTTTTTCTCTTTCGTCGTTTATTTAAAAAAGTGACAGTGAAAGGAATCTGATTGAGGAAAATATGTCATTTCAATTTTAGTTAATAACAACCATTACAAAGCACACCTGCAACAGTTAATCATACCATCATTACATTTTTACATAAACTTTGGGAAGAAAGTAAAATAATCACACCAATCCTTTCTTTAAGAAAACACCCAGCTGATTTCTTTCTTTATTAAACCTGAAAGTTAGTTTTGTAAAAAGGTGGGTGAACAGGGTTCGAAGGGAAAAAAGTGCAAATAATTGACAGACAGTGCCAACGAAGGATTAGAAAACACAGACAAGAGCTTAGAAAAGACCCATGAAGCATGAGGAACTAAAATATGGAAGCAGTCTACAAAAACACGTAATAATAAAAAATTATTAAAATCAAAATGAAAAAAATGCATACTTTGTACATGTCCTGCCCTCAGCCTGGAACCGGTTTGTGTAGGAAAGGGTTGGTATAAAGTGCAGCTCTAAAATGGGGGGAGGGGGGGCTGATATTTTTGCAGTCATTTTTTTAGATTTTTTCATAAAATTTGAAATTTTTTGAACAAACTTTGAGAAAAATATGAAATTTCGTTTTTTTTTCACAGTCTTTTTTTGTTTGTGGTTTTGGAGGAAATATTTCACAGTCAAACAACAGAAATATGTACATTTATAATTTACTCATACAGTCACTCAGTCCGCGCCAGCACACTTTTGTTTATTTGTTTGTTTGTTTGTTTGTTTTTGTTTGTTCTTTTATTGTTATTTCTTGCTGAGCTCGTGATCGCTCTGTTCGTCCGTGAAACACACGTCCACGTCACTCTCCTCCTCATCCTCGCTCTTCCTCCCGACCTCCTCCTCTTCCTCCCCCTTCTTCATGCCCACGCCTGGGGTCGTGGTGCTCGTGCGCTGCCCCGGATGCCTGGACTTCACGTGCCTCTCCAGGTCCCTCCTGCGCACCAACACCTTTCCGCAGTGGTCGCATCTGTAGGGCGTGTTTCCTTCCGCGTGCAGCCGGATGTGTTTGTTGAGGTTGCTGGGGTCGCCGAAGGGCCGGAAGCACACGCGACACTTTAGCGGCTTGTATCCGGTGTGCGTGCGCATGTGGATCTTCAGCCCATATTTGCGCGAGTACAGTTTGCCGCAGTACAGGCACAGGTGGCCCTTCTTGGGCTTGCCTGGGGCGCACGCGGAGGCGCGCACGGACGTCTCGAGGCCTCCCCGACCCTTCATGACGTCTTCATCGGCGGTCGCCGTCGTCATCATCATCTCGGACAGACGCCGTTGCGCGTGTGCCGCTACAAGATCGCGGTCTAGTCCCCCTCCAGCTGCTGCCGCCGCCGCTAATTGGCCGAGGTCCGGCGCGAGTGAAGGCGCGCTGGCCAGGTACGGGACAGCATCCGGGTAACGGAGCAATCCGCCCAGGTGTAGTCGGAGCGGGTAGCATGGCGATCCGTACAGCAGCTCGCCTCCATAGACCGTAAACGGGAGAAGCGGCATGCCGCAATCGCCACCCCCAAGCCCACCTACCCCAACCCCGCTGCCCCCAGCGTACGGTTTCCCGCCATCCAAAGGCGAGGAGAACCGCTCAAAAGGAGCTGGGGGCGGGTATCGCGAGACGGGAGGGTGAGGATGGTGAGGAGGATGGTGCACGCGGCTCTCCACATGCTTGAAAGCAGACGACGGCGATGAAGTCATAATCGTCGCAGAAGTGGTCGTAGAGTCGTCGTGGTTGAAGTGTGGCAGAAAGGGGAAAGCGCGTGCCACCGCATTGCCCGGTTCGTGGTGCGCGCCCTTAAGCGAGGGCTCCAACAAGGTGCGTCCGGGCCTTGGTTTCCCATCAGCCCTTGTGTCCCGATCCCGGTCTCGTTCTCGATCTACAACTCGGTCATCGTCGTCTCGCACAGACAGCGCGAGCTTGGAGAGTCCTGCTGGTCTGAAGGCCGAGCGCGCGCCAGGTTGGAAGCCCAC
>JAMWET010003117.1:312500-315000 GCA_024036415.1 Prochilodus magdalenae
TCCGGATGGTTTTTAGTGATTTCCGGTGCGTTGTGTTTTGATCCCTCATGTTTGTGTGTACGTGTAAAGGTTCAGTTAGCGGAATATCTGAGGTGATAGAGTCTCGGGCTGAGGGTCTGTCTGAGCGGCCCCCTGCGGCTCCTCCTCGCGGGTTAGTGCGGGTTTATCTGCTCCGCTAACAGTACACAGATACACCAGGAGCGCTCTGAGCGATGGAGTTTAGATGCCGAGCGCGGTAGACTCCCAGCGCGCTGCTAATCTCATCCAATTAAATAGAAATGAAAGCGCGTCTGCACCTGATGAGCTCGCGGGAGCGCGCACTGTCCCCCTCTTCCTGCGGCGAGAGCGCGCACGGTCACACTCATTTGGTAACAGAATAGAAATAGTGATCCAGTAGAGAGGAAATCATTTCTATATATTAAAAAAAATCACGAGTAGATTGCTGTGTATTTCTATTGACCCGCTGTAAATATAATAATAATGATGATAATAATAATAACAACAACAATAATAATAATAATAATAATAATAATAATAGTAATAATAATAATGATGCTAATACAATAATAGTAATAATAATGATGATGATGATAATGATAATGATGATGATATTATTATTATTATTATTATTATTATTACTATTATTATTATTACTATTATTGTATTATCATTATCATTATTATTATTATTAGTATTATTATTATTGTTGTTGTTGTTATTATTAAGTGATCTACTTTCTGTTTCGGTTGATGTTATGAAGAGCCGTTTTCACCTGACTGTGCTCTAAGTACCCGGATGTAATTAGCTGTACTTATTTGCGTGTTATATCTTCTAGGGCTGTTAATGTGTCTAATCATCTGTTTAGGGCCGAGTAATGATGGATTAGATCCGATTAGATTAGATTAGAAATTGAATGCAGTAATGTGAGATGCCCCCCTACCACTTCAGACCCTCCCCCTCGCCCCCCCGCATGCCTGACTGACAGCAGTGAAAATGATGAAGATGAAGATGCTGCATTTCAGCCCATTAAATTTTACACGCATAAGAGCAGAATTCACGTCAATATCATTATTAAAATTTATTAAGTCACGTGGGAAGAGCGAATTCTACCAGCAGCATACTAAGTTATTATTTTTTTATTATCGTTAATATTATTATCCTGATTATTTACTGCTTTAGCATTATTAGCGTCATTAAACACACTTTCCAAACACAAAGCAAGGTTCTGTAGTGGAACTGAGAGGGGTCTTCTATTAGGATGTCAGGCTTCTTAATTATTTGTTATTATTTATACTTATTATCATTTAAAACATTTTAAAAGACTTTTTAAAAGATGCAAAGAACCATTCCCAGGTCCATCAGGTTCTTTGAGTGTTCATGGTTCTAGGTAGAACCATTTTCTTTACTAGGAAACTCTTAAAGAATTTTTTTAACTAATATTGCTGTAAATATTAATATTATTAATTATTAATTAACTTTCTGAATTAATTTCGAGAATATGCAGTATTATAATTATTGCTCTCCTGAATATCGTGCTATGGAAATATATTAAACTACACCAGAGTCTCTTAAACGCAGATGGATGAGTCCTTATTAGCATTATTACTGCAGTTATTAATATTATTATTTATTAGGCATAATTATATTGTATTCCAACTGCTATTAAATTGATTTTAACTGCATTATAAAAATAAAAAATGCTCGTTTTAGTATTAGAATAAAAGTAACCTAGTCAATCATATTGAAGTCTCGCAGATACATCCAATAATATGGCTATAATATTAGTATTATTAGATTAATATCATTGTAATTATTCTGATTATTCCGTTGAATATTTATGGCTGCTATAAGGACATTATAACTATAGTTATTATAATTAATAAATGTCTTATAATAAGTTGGTAAAAGTTGGTACCTTCTTTTTGGCGCCTTCCTCGCGCCGGTCCGAGGCGAACCGGCCCAGTCTGAAGATTCCCGGGAAGGGGCCGAAGCGCAGCCCCGCCGAGAGCGCGCTGTCCGCCACCACACACACACACACCGGGGGAGAGCAGGGCGCCAGCATCACACATACACACACATACACCCAGACGGAGAGAGAGAGATAGAGGAGGAGAGAGAGAAGGAGACAGGGGATGATAGCAGCTCAGACTCCGCCTGCAGAATGACGCACGAGACACGGCGAGGGCTGCTTTTCTAACGGAGCGCGCGCGCGCACGCACGCACGCACACATGGGGTGGCCACAAGACAGGAGGTACTGGTCCCTCTCTCTCACACACACACACACACACACGCACGCACGCACACTCTCGCTCTCACACACACACATATACTCTCTCTCCTTCTCTCTCTCTCTCTCTCTCTCTCTCTACTATAATGACCCTTTAGTGGACAATAGGGGCCCTGTGACCTTCCCGTCCCCAGAAATCTAATTTGTCAAGGCCGGAGAAAGGCTGGGAGTGAATGAAAGCCGCGGCTGTAACATTAATCCTCAGCAGGAGC
>JAMWET010003117.1:320000-341309 GCA_024036415.1 Prochilodus magdalenae
AAACGTTTCGGTGCGGCTTATAAATTCATACCTTTTCTCTCCGCTCCGCTGCCCGATTCTCCCTGCTGCCCAATGCGCTCGGAGCCAGTGCTCTTTTGTACGCTTCATTTTCTAGGCAAATGTATGCAGGCCGGGCCCGCTGTGAAAGGCTCTGCGTGTCAGCCGGGCCTAATTGGGATTAAGGCACGTTAAACCATATGCAAGGGGCGGGAGGGAGGGAGCGGGGGGTGCGGAGAGAGAGAGAGAGGGAGAGAGGGGCGCACTGTGCTCTGTCGGGTTTCACAGCACCGACTTTTACCCTCTATCGCCTCTCCGGCTCGTTCACGTGCGCGCGCGCGCTCTGGTCGTTGGTTCCCGCACTGAAGGAATTTAGTCTTGCGGTGGGGTCGTCCTGTTGGAGGAATCCAGGAGGTGACTGAGATTAAATCTGGGCGTAATGAATGCAATATTCAGGTCAAGTGCGCGCGCACACATACACATAAACAAACACGCGGATATTTTAAAGTAGCATTTTTTCTGGATTTATATTATGTGCCTAAAATATCTAATATTACTGGATATAAAAAAGAATAGTAATAATAGTACATTAATTTATTATGAACATAAATTATTATTATTATTATTATTATTATTATTATTATTATTATTATTATTATAATAATTATATATTATAATAATAATAATAATAATAATAATAATAATAATAATAATACTATAAATAATAATAACCATGATAACAACGTAATAATAAACTATTACTAATAAGCAATAAATGATTATTATTGTTGTTGTTGTTATTATTATTATTATTATTATTATTATTATCATTATTATTATTATTATTATTAATATTATCATTATCATTAATAATAATAATAACAATAATATTATTTAACCATGATAACAACGTATTAATAAACTATTACTTATAAATTACTAGCAATAAATGATTATTATTGTTGTTATTATTGTTATTATTATTATTATTATTGTTATTATTGTTGTTGTTGTTGATGTCATTTTTATTATAAATGTTTTAATAATATAATATGTATGTATAAATATGTATGTATAAAAAAAATATGTATAAATAATAATACAAATAATGATTATAATAACATTAATTATTATTTATTTTATATAGTTATTTATTATTTTAATCATATTATTATTATTATTATCATTATTATATGGAGTTAAAAGTAAATATAAACAAAATTCTAAATTGTATTAAAAAATATTCATAACACTAAGTTTGTCTTACAGCGCATAAAGGTATATATATATATATTAGTTTTATAATAATAATAATAATAATAATAATTATATATATATATATATATATATATATATATATATATATATATATATATATATATATATATATATATACACACATATATATACATATTTATTCAGCTGGTTTTAAAGTTTGCTTTGTTGAAGATCTTCAGTGGATAAAAGAGGAAAAGCTCAGCGAAGCGATCAGACTTAACTCTTACTGTAGCGAATATCCCGACCTGCACTGCGCTCGCTCCAACAATAATATCTGTGCGGTATAAATCACACGTGATCTCGGTCCGCGAGGGCGCAGTAAATATCAGAGCTCATATTTTACTCCTGGGTTTGTATTTCGGATGGATAAATAGGGAATGAGATCTAGTAACAGATCTCAGACCTGTAACTGGCATTTTACACACCTCCATCCCCTACATGCAGCAGTTCAGCACCTCGGACAGCTCCACACACTCTCACTCCAAATACCACCCCTTACATTCAGTGTGCAGAAGGAGGGGGGTGGGGGGTCTCCCCAGGTGAACGTAATGCCAGGACTAATTATTATTATATATGATATAATAGGTATAACTAACCTTTAACCTTCATCTTTTACCAGATTGGTCACACTGAGGTGAACCACAATCACATAAACATGCTTCTTCCGCCTGGGACAAAGCCAAGTCAGTCATAACTATCAAACATCCGAGTATCTGTAATGTAGGAGCATACACTGCACTGCACTGCTGGTTAGGCCAATCATGGCCCAGCAAACAGGACACTCAGGCATTCCTCTAAAAGTAGGGCCATCAATGGCATCTCATCTTCAGAGCATGCACTTACATGATACCCCCCCCCCCCTCCTCATATCTTTACTGGAATGCTAATACCCATCCCACATTTGGGGGGTTGGGGGTGGGGGGTTAATCCCAATACCCAGCCTAATGATACAGACCCGGAGCTGCTGTGGCCTAGCGGAGCGGCTCTGAGGGCTCCTCATTAGGGCGATTGACATTTCTGGGTTTTCCCTCCTGATCTCTGGATCTGTGGAGAAACAATGAGAAGACGGCCGTTAATTGTGCCTCTGAATCAGGTGGAATGAGCTTGTGGAAATGATGACCTGGAAGCAGGAAGATTACACTGTCTTCTTTCCAGGAACAGCTCTCCGATTCATCTACATAATTGCCAAAATCAGCTCTGGAGAATCAGGGTGGGCCAATGTGCTAGCAGACTTTAGTACCTTGTGTGTTTACCCTAATTGTGACAGGGTGTGTCATAAGGCTGACCCTGTTTGTCAGGTGGGCTCGTATTCGGGGTAAACATGGTCCGAATGAAGGCTCTGAATGAGTGATGCACTGGACCGACTCGATTTAAATGTGAGCATGGTTTGTACATGGCTGCCATGTACTGAATAAACTCAGTTACAATACAATCACAACCAAAGGCATGTTCACTGACTGAGCCATGCTCCCTGTCTTACAGGTACAGAGGTGCAGGCGGTGTTAAAACCCTGGGCTGGATTACTGGGAGCTGGACAGAGTTATCAATCTGGCCATGTTGCTTTTAAACCCATTGTTTCCACATGGTGCTGGAATACTCCCCTGATAACTAGTTGGTCATGTTGGCTGGCTGCTAACTAACTGAAGGCTAGCTTTAGGGTTTGTTTAACGGTCCTAAAGCCCTCCAGGTTTGGGATTATCAGTTTATTTTATAAATGTTTACAGATAAAATGAAAATAATGAGGCTTTATTTACATTTAGTGCCCCGTTACTGTCAGTACAGGTCATCATACAGTGCCGTACTATATATCCATCCCAATTTTACTCAGTCAGGGAGCCCAATTAGGTTAATTGGGGGCTCCCAGGACCCCTGTACCTTGTACCTTTATCTGGTTCTCGTAAAGAATTGCCACTGATTTCATGTTTACAGCTTTAGCAGTGCATTTTTTACAGTTACAAAACGAATGACTAGTGTCACTTAATTATTTGTTTGTTTATTATATTGTTTGTTTATTTGTTTTTGTTTACAGTGTAGTATCAGGGTACCTGGTGATTGGTCACAATGCTGTATCCAACTACAGTACTGGGCACTCTTCATCTATTTGATTTCCACAGTAAACAGTTATTGAACTTTCAGACTTTCAGTGTCCAGACTAAAAAGAGGCATATATATATATATATTTATATATATATATATATATACAGGGGTTGGACAATGAAACTGAAACACCTGGTTTTAGACCACAGTCATTTATTAGTATGGTGTAGGGCCTCCTTTTGTGGCCAATACAGCGTCAGTTCATCTTGGGAATGACATATACTGCGTCCTGCACAGTGGTCAGAGGGATTTTAAGCCATTCTTCTTGCAGGATAGTGGCCAGGTCACTACGTGATGCTGGTGGAGGTTCGTCCTTCTTGGTGGTATGCTGACATTACCCTGGATACCGTGGCTCTTGATACATCACAAAGACTTGCTGTCTTGGTCACAGATGCGCCAGCAAGACGTGCACCAACAGTCTGTCCTCTTTTGAACTCTGGTATGTGACCCATAATGCTGTGTGCATTGCAGTATTCTGAGCAGAACTGAGCTCTTACCTGCTAACTGAACCTTCACACTCTGCTCTTACTGGTGCAATGTGCAATTAATGAAGATTGGCCACCAGGCTGGTCCAATTTAGCCATGAGACCTCCCACACTAAAATGACAGGTGTTTCAGTTTCATTGTCCAGCCCCTGTATATATATATATATATGTGTGTTTATATATTTTTAGGGGTTAAAAAAAAATATATATTTTTTTTTAACCCACACATCCACCTTATTTTACCCACTTTGCCGTTGTTACATCTACCACTCATTTCAGATGACTCGCTTTCAAGATTTCCAAAGAAATCCCTACCGGTATAGTCCCCAACGTGTTTTCAGAAATGCCAGGTCCTGGGATGTTCAGTCTGTTGTTCTGAGAACACCAGCAGCTTCCTTGTCAGAGCACACAGCATGGTTCTTATCTTGATATCAATATAATAATAATAATAATAATATAAATCATACCTATCTTTTTTCCCCACTTTGGCTTTATTACATCTACCACTCTTTCCAGGTGACTCACTTTCAAGATTTTCAAAGAAATCCATACCGATACAGTCAACCAGGGTGTTCATCCGGTTGTTCTGAGATCACCAGCAGCTTCCTTGTTTGAGCACACAGCATGGTCACCAATAATTGGCTTTTTCATATCTTATGCTTGTGTGAAAGTATAAATAGAGAACTCCAAAGGTGATCTAGGGTGAAACTGTGTGGTGCTAAACACAACCTTTCAGTGGAGAAGCAACCCAAGAGTGGATCTTCTATGGCAGTGCACCTCTGTTAAACCCTGTATCAGCACAAGCATAGGTAAGACAGCAATGACCGTGACCACAGCAGCGCAGGGCAAAGAGATGCGACTGGTGAGTCGATGTGTGTAGAGATTTCCACCCAGTCAATCCGGGCCCACACTATCGAGTAAGTCTGGACTGAGATGAGATAGTGAAGGACGTGGAGATATCCGTGCCTGTAAAACACTCCTGCGCGTCTTTATGTCTTTGCTTTGTTGGCCCTTTCAGTCGCTCACACTCACATCCAGTCGAACGCAATGAGACTGATCAGAGGCCTCACAGCGAGTTCACTCTGCTGTCACACGCCATGCACACCCACACACTCTCTTTACCATCCAGACCACTCTGAATCGACTGCTCGCTCACGGCAAACACTCGACACATTCCAGCATGTCCACAGCTCCTCTTTGTGTTCTTCAGCTGCTGCAGGTTTTCTGTTCTACTAGCAGAGTCGCCGTCTGAACTCCTTAAACAGACCTGTGTGTGGGTATGGCTGCTAGTTCCCCTACTTGCTCAGAACAAGAATGTCCAGGGTATGTAGGTATGTAGTAAAACCAGAAACAGCAGTGCTAACTTCAGTCGAGTTTGTTTTACAATGTTTTACTCGTTTAATGCTAGTAACTTCTTTACTTTCTTATTATTACCTAAATACATGTATGCTTATACTCACAATATATATAAAAATACATATATATATATATAACACACTCATATTATCGTCATCATACAATGAAAAACATGTATCTCCATTTTTGTTGATTTTCGCTTTGATGCCTCATTTGATCCCATGAGCTGCTGTTTACGCAATGTGAAAATCTCATGAAGAATGGACCAACAGAAATGCCCCAAAACTGCTTGGAAAGACGTCTGGTTCTATTGACTTCTATTCAAATCCAACCAGGTTTTTGGCCTCTCCTGTAAAGTTGCCATTTTGGAGCTACCTGTTTTTGTTTGGAGACCAACGACATATACATTTATATATATTGTGGTGTTGAGGTCACTTTAAAAGTCTAGGACTGTTTTAATTTAATATTGTAAAAAAAAAAAAACGTTTTAGAAAAAAAATAGAACAAAGAAAACAATGACAGGTAATGATGAATAAGAACGATTAATAATCCACAATTTGAAGGTCACTTTTTAAATGTAATATGATTAAAGCATATAGATACATCCCTCTACATGATGCATATGATCATATTATTATAACAGGTACTGTAGGTGCTTCCATACTTAATACACTCCAAACAACCTATGGTCAGATTTGATCTTACATTATTATATAGGTACTGTCCTTTTTTCCATATTATTTTTTTTTTCTTTCTTTCAATACATTTGGAATGTTGTCATTAAATGTGTGTGTGTGTTTAAATGTAATGCATAGGGACATACATTTAAATATAGTTTTAAAATATTATTTATTTATTATAACGTATGTGTACCTCCATATACTGTATATAATACACATGATCATATTATTATTACATATAAGAACATGTATGTTGCACATACTCATATTATTACATATCGTCGCTGTCCAAAGAAAAAAAAAAGTATCTCCAAAATGGTAACTTTACAGGAGAGGGCAAAAACATAATCTGATTTTAATGTAAGTCAATGGAACCAGACGTCCTTCCGAGCAGGTTTGGGCCTTTTCTGTTGGTCCATTCATTATCAGATTTTCATACTATGTACACAACAGCTTGTGTGATCAAATGCTGCATAAAAGTAAAAATTGACAAAAAATTACATGTAAATTACAAGATACATGTTTTTCATCGGACAGCAAGGATATACAATGTGTCTCTCATTATCCAAACAGCATCTTAAATTACTAATACATATCACACACACTGCATATTAAAAATCAGTTTTATTTATATATATAAATACACTGAAAATATAATAATACCTTTCGTCTGAGCGGATAAAGCACTGGTCTAGTTTTATTTCCAATATTATGCACATGCCACATTTTATACATACACGCATGGTGGAGTTTCACCTTCAGGTCCCAAAACACCCCCCACCCCCACACACACCATCATGAGTTTGGACAGTTGGAGTGTTTGGCATGTTCCAGCGGGAAACGATCACTCCGAATCAGACCCGGAGAGAAGTGTAGAACTGGATGGAATGAGGCCATGCTCCTGCGTGTGCGTGAAGACTGGAGGCCAAGGAGAAGCTGTCAAGGTGGTCTTTCTTTCAGCCACACTCACACACATGCTGTGTGCCTGCTGGACCCGTCCACAGTCAGCTGACCAGCCGGAGCGCGTGTCAGAGAGAGAGAGAGTGAGAACAAGCAGATGGAAGGAGATGAATATAAGTTACTAGAGGAAGAAAGAAAGAATATCGTCTTGGTCATACAAGACGATATCCATAGACAAGCCATATTTCAAAGGCTGCCCCTGTGAAGAACCTTTTAGAACTTTAAGGAACCTCCACAATGAAAAAGGTTCTGTAGGGTTTTCCTAGAACTGTACTTCCATGTCATGAACCATTCAGGACCATTCGTTTGAAGGCCTCAATGGTCATAAAGGTCACAAAGGTCATATTATGCCATTATTTGATTTATATAGTTGTATTGTTTTTGATGACCTCATGAATATGTTGATGAGCTGTGCTCTGATTTGCTGGTTCACAGAGACACACCACGATGAACACACAGAAGCAGCATGTCTACATAAACACAGACCGGAAAATAATATGAACCTCTGTGTAAGCCGCCGTCCTGCAGTATCTAGTTAGCTATGCTAACGCTAGTTACTTGAGGCTTCCTAGTAGCAAATGTTGCCTACCATGGCTACATGCTTTCAACCTGGACATCAACTCACAGTAAATCAAAGCTGTCCTCACTATAAAACTTTCCATCTGCTTTTTTTAAAGAATAGAATTCACACAGCATGGCTGCTACCTACAGGTGGTGGTTGTGATGCCAGTGAAGGTGTAACCGTTCCATTCTGCATGCTCTTCGGAGTCAAACACTAAGCGAAGCTGATCCATACTGTCCAAACATGTCTGGAGTAAATTGTGCAGACATCACATCTTAGTTGGGTAATTCTTCAGTCCACCTTAAATGGCACCTGTACAAGCTGCCACATTTAAGGTGGAATGGAGCTGGTGAATAGGAAACATTAGACTCGTCGGCTCACAATTGGGTTCCTTGGAAAGGTTATGAAAAGGACGAACTTTGTCCACATGGTTCACCAATTTAGTTAACTGGGTGTGAGTCCAGACTGTGAGTCCAGACTGTTGCGTAACGGTTTTGGATTCCAGGCTGGACCTTCCTCTTCAGGGTTGGTACCTGAAGAAGGGGCAACAGAGTTTGAGGTCTATGGTATCTACGTTCTATGCACTGAACTCTTCGTATTCTGATGTGCTAATCTAAGTACACTTTTTCATGAAATTAAATATGGTACAAAATTTAAAGTACCAGGTACATATTTAGCCTATTGATTGAGAGCTCTAGTACCATGTACCTAACTGAAATGG
This sequence comes from Prochilodus magdalenae, assembly GCA_024036415.1. Lineage (NCBI taxonomy): Eukaryota > Metazoa > Chordata > Actinopteri > Characiformes > Prochilodontidae > Prochilodus > Prochilodus magdalenae. The sequence goes on from JAMWET010003117.1 coordinate 328,137, forward strand.
TCAGCGGGTTCTAGCTATTAACTGGATAAATGGATGGTACACCAACTCCAATGAAATGATGGGTGTTTAGCTAGAATATAAAGCCAAAATTAAAATATTTAAAGAAATCCACATTTTGACCACCTACCAATGGACGACATTGATTGTGCCATAGCCCCTGCATGTGTCAAGGTCTAGGATATACTCTACAGTAACTACACAGCTGGCTCTTATAGTCAGTGTGTTGGATTGTGGGAAAAACCACCATGGGTGAAGACCTAAATGAATTTGACAAGAGCCAAGACATCTGGGTCGAAGTGTCTCGGAAAAAGCGAGGCTTGTGTGAGGCTCCAGATCAGCACTCACTGACAGTGGTCCGAGAAGGGATGAACCATGAACTGGCAACAGGGTGTTGGACATCCAGAGCTCAGGGCTTCTCTGTCTGTTTTAAACTGGAAGAGTTTATTGATGACTGTGTGACCCACACACAGTGCATCGCTTCCTGCGGCATACAGGGCTGTTTACCTGCCGACCCACAAGGCACGGTTACTGCGGTTGCTTCATCTGCCCCGACTGGGTGCCCCTGCTTGCCTGCATTCTGGACCAGTTTACCCACCATGGAGGTTCGTGCTGTCCAGTGCTGTGCAGGAAGCTTCACCCTGCATGCCACTGACCCTCCTGATGGCCCTGCTGTCCGTACAGCATAATCATCACATCTGATCATAAACATCGCCTCATCTGGATCACTATACGCTCGGCTCTTCTCATACTCACACTAGCAGATCATCACTGTAGGATTCTAATGGTGGTCCCCGAGGTAGCTCCAGTATGATGCGCTCTTAACAGTAACCACAGCTTTTTCCACAGACCAGTGCAAGACGTTGGACAGGTGGAATGAGGAAGGGTCCTCTGGGTCCATCTTTTCTGCTGACGTTCTCAAACAGCGCTGTACCAGGTACACCCTTCATGACGATGGTACTCCCCCATGACAGTGGTCTCCTAAGCAGGCCAGTTTCACTGCACACATTGTTTGGGAATGTTTTGAGGTGGGAGAGAACACAGCGCACCTTTAGAGGTCTTGTGAAGTCTGTAATTATCCAATTATGAGACAATGTCCTTTCACTATAATAGATGGAGCATACTGGATAGCTCAGTGTCATTTGGTTAGACTGTCCCAGTGTTCATTAGTAACCACTGATCCACAGTAACCAGCACTTTGAGGGTTGTAGTACCAGCTTATTCAGTCTGTACCATGAACCATTATATTTAATCCACATCCGGTGAATCCCTGAATCAACCCGAGTAAGGAGATGCAGATATCACATACAGACAGGTTTCAGTCTGCATTTATCGTTGTGGGACACTGAAACACCTAAATCACCTGTAACAGGAAGGTTTCAGGGCAGCAACTAGACTCTTAGTCTCTTATTTGAAACTGTGATCTGAAATAGGCCTGATTTCATCAAATGAATCAATAATATGCACAAAAGTAAGCGGAACAAGTTTATTAATTCGCTATAAAGGCCATAGCCATCTTCCGAACTCAGACGTTCATCCCTAACGTTATCCCTGACTCTAAAAAGTCAAGGGTGTGCCTTAAAGGCACACGTGCATACAACAGAGTGTGAAACACAAGGGCTTCTATCAACACTGTAGACCCCCTAGATTAGATGTCTCAGTTCTCATTACTAACTTACTAAGATACAGTTTAATGTGTAATGCTTTACCATAAAGGTACCATTTCAGAAAACCAGCCAGACAGCGTGATGATGCTCAAGCTTTATTTGCATTTCTGGAGTTACACTGTAAATCATAAGACGGATCAGATGAAGACAGAGAGGTTACGGGAGGGTATGCAGGGTGAGAGCATTTTCGCGGGTGGGATATCAGAATGTTTGGAAGCGCCTTTATCCCTCCTCCTCCTCCTGCGCCGCCCCGGAGATGGAGTAAGTTCTCTCCTCCATGTCTCTCTGGACTGTGTCGTCTTCTGCTTTAACTGTTCTACGAGAAAACACAAAGACCACGATGATGCTTTCTCATATGATGCATTAATAACCAACAAATTGTCTCGTTAGGACATCATTAAGTGATTCTAATAGTGTTACAATAATAATTTAGAAAATAAGGGCCCAAAGCAGAGGATCTTGGGTAATAAGTATCCACGTCAGTTAGATTCGGGTTCAGCTGTTTCATACACTGTTACCTAATCAGCACCGTCTTCCTCTCGGTCATCTCCACAGCCTGCTCTTTGCTGTAATCAATGGTGCCGCCATCTCCGGCGCCTGCACCCAAGCCTCCTCCCAGTCCTGCACCAACGCCTCCTGCAATACCACCTCTGGCCCCCAGAGCAGCACCAGCACCAATGGCCCCTAGGCCTCCGCTAACACCAAGCGCACACAGTCCACCGCCAGCCATCAGAGACATGGTCTGCATGCCTTGGACCATGCTGGAGAGGCGGGAATCTTCACCCTCGATCAGTTTCCTATGGGGAATAATAAGAAATAGGTAAACTCCGCCCACTAAAATCAACACTCTTCGAGGAACCCTTCCAAGTCACTCATGCTCAAATTTGGCTGTGCATGATATGAGCCCCTTAGAATGCTTTATATTTCATTTGGTTTAATTATGTCTGTGGAAAGTGCAGATAATAAGTTCACCTGTCTGTGCAGGTAAGTAGGTTATGAGAAATTTCATTGACATTGAAAAAAAGTGCTGACTCATTACCATACCATACATTACCAATTCAGAATGAAAATCCAATGTATATGTATATAATGATGTTAATAACTATGTAATTAATCATGTAATTATATTTATACGGTAGTATGATGTAATTTGAGTGTGCAACGAACTTTAAGTTTCTAATGGTTGGAATCTTCTAGAGTTTCAGAGCTGACCAGTCCAGTCAGCAGCAGGTTTTGACAGCAGGGCTCTTCATCCCTGTTGTGGTTTTACCTGTACGTGGTGATTTCTATCTCGAGGTTCATCTTCACATTAAGGAGCTCCTGGTACTCTCGGAGGTGGAGAGCAATCTTCTCTTTGGTGGTTTTCAGCTCCAGCTGCAAGGACTCGATCCTGGCCTGGAAACAGAGAGCACCATGTTATGGCATGTGATACACCATCCCTGCCTGGGCCCTCCAAGGAACATCTCTCTGACCTGCAGCTCTTCCAGCTCTTTCCTGTATTTCTCCTGCTTCTCGCGGATTTGAGCTTCCAAAGCTTCGTTCCTGGTCTTTAGAGCATCCAAGTCACGCTCCTTATTTTGAATCTACGAATACATAAAGAAAGTTTAAGAGAAATGTGTACGTTTGAGTTTAAAGACACCGCGTTAGAATAAAACCAGAAGCACAATGCACTGAAAATATGGCAGCTTTGAATTTACATAATTACAATAAGCTGTGTAACATATGGTATTCATTTATTTCATTTCCAATCAAAACCAATAATACAATAGTACAAATAATACATTTTTCATGATATATTTATGAACAGATTTCATCTAAAATAATCCAATTATATTGGTAAGAAAAACATCAATCATAACAGTAATAATAACATAAATAATAAAAATAATTTCAGGCATATAGGAGCATTTATTTTTTAAAAATCAGTAACCTTACATCTTTCTTTGCGCCTGCAATTTCTTCTCTGACGCTTCGGACTGCATCAACGTGCTTGGTGGATTTGTTAGTGAGGTCATCAAATTTAGTTCTGTACCACGAGTCCATTTCCTAGAGGAAAACAATTGACCATAAACTGACCACGATAAAACTGACCATGATTAGACAGTTATTATTAGAGTTCAATTCTAATCTTCAGAGACCCTAGACTACTCCATATATCATTTCCAAATGCACATCATACATGTTAAACAGGTGCTGATTACCTGTCTCAGGTGTGTTAGACCCTTAAATGCTGGTTCTTCAGAAATCCCTTAGCTAATTTAGAGAATCATTTCACCCTAAAATTATTCTCTGTGCTCTTAAACCTGCCATATTTAAAATACTGGCTGGAGATCCAGGACAGGCTTGGCCTACCTGTAGGTTTTTCGCTGCAATGTCTTCGTACTGGAGCTGGACCTGCTGAATTGCGGAGCCAAGGTCCGGAAGAGCGTAGGCATCCTGGAGTGAAGAATGGGCCGTGTACAGCTGTTTCATCAGCTCCTCGATTTCCTGAAAAAACAGGGACCTCATCGTATCGCCATATCTGTTAAACTGACTGTAAGACATTCCTCTGTACACAACTGATCAGGTTCTGTGCGTCCATCTCTTTGATTGAATGAGCTCCTGTAAATGGTGATTTTGGCCCAATCGCTCACCTCTTTGTGGAGCCGCTGAAGGAATTCAATTTCCACCTCCAGGTTGTCCAGTTGCTTTTCCAGAGCGATGCGAGCGGAGGTTGCAGCATCAACATCCTAAGAGGAGTCAATGGGCCACATGCACAGGGTGAGCAAAGGTGTCTTATGGGTTTAAGAGATGGTAACAAATCCTAAATGAGACTGGGCTTTACCGGACGGAAGGCCTCGATGTCCAGCTCGGCCTTCTTCCTCAGCTCCAGGGCCTCCTCATACTTCACCTTTATCATCTCCAACTGCCCAGCCACCCCGTCTTTAGCAGCAACAGCCAGATCCTTAAGAACAGCAGTATTTAAAGTAACACCGTATTCTTACAAGCCTTTACAGACACTTTCCAATCCTGAATGTACCCAAAGTACCTGTACTGTAGAGCCAAAACTGTAGTGACGTTATACACTATATTGCCAAAAGTATTCACACCCCCATCCAAATCATTGAATTCAGGTGTTCCGGTCACTTCCATGGCCACAGGTGTATAAACCTGAGCACCGAGTCATGCAGACTGCTCCTATAGACACTAGTGAGAGAACGGGTCACTCTTAGGAGCTCAGTGAACTCCAGCGAGTTACCATGATGGGATGCCACCTGGGAAACAAGTCCAGTCATGAAATTCCCTACCTTCTGAATATCCCACAGTCCACTGTCTGACCTCAACCTGATAGAACACCTTTGGGATGAACTAGATCGAAGACTGCGAGCCAGGCCTTCTCATCCAACATCAGTATCTGACATTACAAATGCGCTTCTGGAAGAATGATCAAATATTCCCATAACCCCATTCCTAAACCTCGTGGAAAGCCTCCCCAAAAGAGCTGAAGCTGTTATAGCTGTAAAGGTGGAGTGACATCATGTTAAACCCTATAGATTAAGAATGGGATGTCACTCAAGTCCATACAGGTGGGACGACAGACGAGCGAATAGTTTTGGCGATACAGTGTAGCTCTCGATGTCTATAGAGCCATCTGATATTTCCCTCTCGGGAATGCTGAGGACATTCCTGTGGTATTGCACTAAAAGGTGCAACTTCCTGGAAGAGGGCATCGGCTCATACCCGCTGCACTCTCATTTGATCCACGATCCTGCGGAGCTCCCTCAGCTGCTCCTCGTACAGCATGCGCAGGCCCGTAGGCTTTAGGAAGCGGTTTTGAAGGGCTTCAATCTCGGCCTCCAGAAGCTTGTTCTGCTGCTCCAGAGAACGGACCTGTGGAGGAGAGCAGCGGCCAGTGAGCTACTGGTCCAGAGTTCACGGCATTCAACATGATGAGTACCTGTAGCATGCAACTCAAAATACATAAACAGGGGGTGTGCTGTTCATTTAAAACGATATTCATTTTGTTTGCTGGTGAACGACGACACTGTTAGGATGGATCGGATTACACTAGCTACACAAATAGCTGCACTCAGAAGGAATCCACCGACAGGAACGAAGTAGCTTCGTCATCGTGAGACATGCTAATAAGTCTCAGGCTCAGCAGCTGATATGACGTAAGGGCCTTATCACTGTACCTGACTGACCCAACAGCCATGATGGTGGACATTCAGTGAGCAGTGATGCCTTTCGTAAGTCATTCTGTCAGTGCCAGCATCACTGGCACATGCACGCAGACCGCTTCAATGACTGCCCTTAACACCACGTCACCGTCACCAAAGACTGCAGTGGTGTCGTGCCAGACTGTCATAGAGTGACTCAGAATGGCAGCGGGTCATCTTTAGTCCCGCTTTAGTCTTGGTAGAGACGTGTTCAGGGCACCACGGTCAGCGCCAAGAGGAACGGTGTGTTGTCACGCATTACATGTCCAGAAGGCCTGGTGTCCCTCCACCTCCACCCCTACCGCACCATCTGCAGGAACTGTGTGAGGATGTTCAAGCTGCATGGGATGGATAATCACAGGACTCCATTAGGAACCTCTACAGCTCCATACCGAGACACCTGGCGTGTTGGGTTAGCAAACACGGTGGGCCGACGCCATACTGAGAGACAGACTTCTGTATGTGTAGCTCAATAAATGTTGCCACCCAGCTCTTCCTTCTGGGTGCAAGCGGTAGCTAAACGCTGGAGAAACTGCTGGATGTGAGGCCAGTACAAGTTCTGCATAGCTTATAAAACTACATATTAAAAAACACTCCTGATCAATCTATACAAAATAAACACCATCCGAAATGAATACTGCATTCTGTATTTTGAAGAAGAACAATCCTAAACAGCTGCTTATTGGACATTTAAGTATAAAGGCCTTCCTTTCATAAACCTGGACTTGTGTATTGTAGAGAGGAAGGAGCCGTCTGGGATCCAGACAGACAACAAACGGAGACAGCGGGGGAGAGGTGATCTTGCCTTTTCGATATAGGCTGCCAGTCGGTCGTTTAATGCCACCATCTCCTTCCTCTCTCCGGTCCTGGTGTTGAGGAACTCCTGGTTTTCAGCAGCAACAGCATCCAGATCGATCGCTGCTCCTCCAGCACTCACGCACACCGTGCCTATCCCCACACTGCAAACACACCAGACGACTTTGAACGGGTCTGTGCTGCGTGCACTCTACAGTCACATCCTGCTGACGGTGGATTTGTTTAACGTTCAGTCTTTATTTACAAGATCAGTGATTATAATTCAGTCTGAATCTGCAGCGTGCAGTGTGTCAGTGCAGCCTGACAGTGATAGCTGTCTTCTGATAACGGGCTTCTGTAATAAGTGGAACCTCCATCAGTAATATTAGTCCTGTTTCAATATATGTCTGTATAGCTTTAAAAAATTCCTATGTCCTTTCAGCTTTGACCATATGTGGGAAATGACCAAGATTCTTTATCCAGATCCAATCATTCAGTCAGATACACAGACTCCTTCTGATATATAATATAATATAATATAATATAATATAATATAATATAATATAATATAATATAATATAACATATAATATTAATATATATATAATAAAATATATTATAAAAATGTATATTTTTTTAATTTTAAAAAATTATATTGATATTATACATTATATTATATTATATTATATTTAATTATATACTCAGAAGGAGTCTGTGTATCTGACTGAATGATTGGATCTGGATAACAATAAAGAATCTTGGTCGATGTTCCCAACATAGTGGTCAAAGCTGACAAAGGCACATAGGAGATTGTGTTTTAAAGCTATACAGACATATATTGAAACAGGACTCAATAATTACTGATGGAGGTTCCCACTTATTACAGAAGCCCGTTATCACAGAAGACAGAGAGACAGCTATTCACTGTCCAGGCTGCCCACTGACCACACTGCACGCTTGCTAGATTCTTTCAGACTGAATTATAATCATGATCTTGTAAATAAAGAACAACGCCTGAACGTTAAACAAATCCACCGGTGCAGCAGGAGTGACTGTAGAGTGCACGCAGCCTACAGACCCGTGTGCAAAGTCGTCTTGGTTGTGTTTGGCAGTGTGGGGATAGGCACGGGTTGTGGGAGTGCTGGAATGAGAGAGCCAGCGATCGATCTGGATGCTGTTGCTGCCTGGAAAACCAGGAGTTGTCCCCCTCAACACCCAGGACCGGAGATGAGGAAGGAGATGGTGGGCAGTTAAAGAACGACTCGACTGGCCAGCCCTATATCGAAAAGGCAAGATTCACCTCTCCCCCGCTTGTGTCTCCGTTTGTGTTGTCTGTCTGGATCCCAGACGGCTCCTTCCTCTCTAACAATACACAAGTCCAGGGGTTTATGAAAGGAAGGTCCTTTACTACCTTAAATGTCACAATAAAGCATAGCTGTTTAGGATCTGTTTCTGTCTTCAAAATACAGAATGCAGTATTCTATTGACTGGATGGTTTGTTTATTTTGTATAGATTTCGATCAGGAGTGTGTTTTTTAAATATGTAGTCATTAGAAAGCTATGCCAGAACTTGTTACTGAGCCTCACATCTTTCCTTACAAGCAGTTTCTCCAGCGTTTAGCTACCGCTCTGCAACCAGAAGGAAGCAGCTGGGTTGGCAACATTTATTGAAGCTTACACCATACAAGAAGTCTGTACTTCTCAGTATGGCGTCGGCACCCACCGTGTTTGCTCAACCCAACACGGCCAGGTGCTGTTCTGTATTGGGAGCTGCTAGAGGTTCCTAATGGAGTCCTGTGATTATCCATCCCATTGCAGCTTGAACATCCTCACACAGTTACCTGCAGATGAGTGCCGGTATGGGGTGGCAGGTGGAGGGAACACCAGGTCCTTCTTGGACATGTAATGCCGTGACAACACCACCGTTCCTCTTCGGCGCTGACCGTGGGTTGGTGCCTTGAACACGCGTCTCTACCAAGACCTAAAGCGTGCGGGGGAGGCTAAAGATGACCACGCTAGCCAATTCTGAGTCACTCCTATGACAGTCTGGCACGACACCACTGCAGTCTAGTTGGTGACAGGTGTGACGTCGGTTTGGTGTTAAAAAAAGGGTGGGGGGGGGGCAGTCATTGAAGCGGTCTGCGTGCATGTGCCAGTGATGCTGGCACTGACACGTAATGACTTACGAAAGGCATTCACTGCTCATGATATGTCCACCATCATGGCTGTTGGGTCAGTCAGGTACCAGTGATAAGGCCCTTACGTCATATCAGCTGCTGAGCCTCGAGACGTATTAAGCATGGTCTCACGATGACGAAGCGTAACTTCGTTCCTGTCGGTGGATTTCCTTTCTGAGTGCAGCTATTTGTGTAGCTAGTTGTATATCCGATCCATCCTAACCAGTGTCTGTCGTTCACAGCAAACAAAATGAATATCGTTTTTAAATGAACAGCAACCCCCCCTGTTTATGTATTTTGAGTTTGCACTGCTAACATGTTACTCATTCATGTTTGAATGCCCGTGAAACTCTGGGGCCAGTAGCTCACTGGCCGACTGCTCTCCATCCACAGGTCCGTTCTCTGGAGAGCAGCCAGAATACAAGCTTTTTTTTTTCTGGAGTGCCGAGATTTGACATGCACCTTCAAAACCGCTTCCTAAAGCCTACGGGCCTGACGCATGCATTGTACGAGGAGCAGCTGTGGGGAGCTCCGCAGGCATTCGTGGATCACAAATGAGGAGTGCAGCGGGTATGAGCCGAATGGCCCTCTTCCATGGGAAGTTGCACCTTTTAGTTGCCATATACCACCGGAATGCCTGTGCCTCAGTCATTCCGAGAGGGGAAGGGGAAATATCAGATGGGCTCTATAGGACATATCGAGAGCTTACACTGTATCGCCCAAAACTATTCGCTCGTTCTGTCGTCCCACCTGTAGGGACTTGAGTGGACAATTCCCAGTTCTTAATCTCATAGGGTTTAAGATATTGATGTCACAGTCTCCACCTTTACAGCGAGCTTATAACCACGCTTTCAGCTCTTTTGGGGAAGGCTCATTCCACGAGGTTTAGGGAATGGGGTTTATCGGGAATATTTGAATCATTTAACTTCCAGAAGACGACAATTTGTAATGTCCAGATTACTGATGTTGGATGAGAAGGCGCTCGGCCTCCGCCAGTCTTCGATCTAGTTTCATCCCAAAGGTGTCTCTATCAGGTTGAGCGTCAGACAGTTGGACGTGTGGATATTCAGTAAGGTAGGGAATTTCATGACTGGGACTTGTTTCCCAGGTGGCATCCCATCATTGGTAACTCGCTGGAGTCACTGAGCTCCTAAAGAGTGGACCCGTTCTCTCACTAGTGTCTATAGGAGCAGGTCCTGCATGACTCGGTGCCTCAGGTTTTATACACCTGTGGCCATGGAAAGTGTGACCGGAAACACCTGAATCAATGATTTGGATGGGGGTGTGAATACTTTTGGTCAATATAATGTGCTATAACGTCACTACAGTTTTGGGCTCTACAGAATAACCCACTAAATACAGGGACTTTTGGGGTCACATTCAGGATTGGAAAGTATGTCTGTAAAGCTTGTAAGAATACAGAGTGTTACTGTTAAATGTACTGCTGTTCTTAAAGGATCTGGCTGTTGCCTGCTATAAGGATCGGGTGTGGGCTGGGCAGTTTGGAGAGTATGATAAAGGTGAAGTTATGGAGGAGGCCCTGGAGCTGAGGAAGAAGGCCGAGCTGGACATACGAGGCCCTTCCGTGCCGTAAAGCCCAGTCATCTTATTTAGGAAATTTGTTACCATCTGTCTTAAACCCATAAAGACACCTTTGCTCACCCTGTGCATGTGGCCCATGACTCCTACTTAGGATGTTGATGGCTGCAAAGCCTCCCGCTCGCCATCGCGAGCTGAAAGCAACTGGACAACCTAGGGAGGTTGGAAATTGAATTCACTTCAGCGGCTACACAAAGAGGTGAGCGATTGGGCCAAAATCACCATTTACAGGAGCTCATTCAATTTCAAAGAGATGGACGCCGACAGAAACCTGAATGTCAGTTGTGTACAGGAGGAAATGTCTTACAGTCAGTTTCAACAGATATGGCGATACGATGATTGTCCCTGTTGTTTTTTCAGGAAATCGAGGAGCTGTATGAAACAGCTGTACACGGCCCATTCTGTCACTCCAGCGATGCCTTCACGCTCTTCCGGACCTTGGCTCCGACATTCAGCAGGTCCAGCTCCATGTACGACAGACATTGCAGCGATAGACAAAAACCTACAAGGTAGGCCAAGCCTCTGTCCTGGATATCCAGCCAGTATTTTAAATATGGTACAGGTTTAAGAGCACATGAGAATAATTTTAGGGTTGAAAATAGATTCTCTGTAAATTAGCTAAGGGTATTTCTGAAGAAACCAGCATTTAAGGGTCTAAACACACCTTTCGAGACAGGTAATCAGCACCTGTTTATACATGTATGATGTGCATTTGGAAATGATATATGGAGGTTAGTCTAGAGGTCTCTGAAGATTATGAATTGAAACTCTAATAATAACTGTCTAATCTATGGTCAGTTTTATCGTGGGCACAGTTTATGAGATCAATTGTTTTCCTCTAGGAAATGGACTCTGTGGTACAGAACTAAAATTTGATGAACCTCCCATAACAAATCCACCAAGCACGTTTGGATGCAGTCCGAAGCGTCAGAGAAGGAAATAGTGCATGGCCGCAAAAGAAAGATGTAAGGTTACTGATTTTTAAAAAAAAAATAAATTGCTCCTATATACCTGAAATATATTTTATTATTGATGTTATTATTACTGTTATGATTGATGTGTTTCTCTACGACAATATAATTGGATTATTTTAGATGAAATTCTGTTCATTAAAATATATCATGAAAAAAATGTATTATTTGTACTATTGTATTATTGGTTTTGTGATTGGAAATGAAAATAAATGAAACCATAATGTTACACAACTTATTGTAATTATGTAAATTCAAAGCTGCCTATTTTCAGTGCATTGTGCTTCTGGTTTTATTCTAACGCAGTGTGTCTTTAGACTCAAACGTACCACATAGTCTCTTAAACTTTCTTTATGTATTAGGTAGCATTCAAAAAATAATGGTTAGGGCGTGGACTTGGATGCTCTAAAGACCAGGAACGAAGCTTTGGAAGCTCAAAATCGCGTGAGAAGCAGGAGAAACTACAGGAAAAGAGCTGGAAGCGCTGCAGAGTCAGAAGAGATGTTTCCCTTCGGAGGGCCCAGGCAGGATGGTTCGTATCACATGCACCAATAGACATGGTGCTCTCTGTTTCCAGGCCAGGCATCGCGGTCCTTGTCAGCTGGAGCTTGAAATATGTCAACTCACCACCAAAGAGAAGATTGCTCTCCACCTCCGGAGAGTACCAGGGCTCGGCTCCTTAATGTGAAGATCGAACCTCGAGATAGAAATCACCACGTTACAGTGTTAAAAACCAGAACAGGGATGAAGAGCCCTGGTTTCCTGCTGTCAAAAACCTGCTGATGGACTGGACTAGGCAGCTCTGATAAACTCTAGAAGATTCCAAACCATTAGGAAACTTAAATTCGTTGCACACTAAATTACATCATACTACCTTATAAAAATATAATTACATGATTAATTACATAGTTATTAACATCATTATATACAATTATACATTGGATTTTTCATCTTGATTGGTAAATGTATGGTATGGTAATGAGTCAAGCACTTTTTTTCATATGTCAATGGAAATTTTCTCATACCTACTTACCTGTACAGACCGGCTGAGTTTATTATCTCTCCAACTTTCCACAGACATAATTAAGCCAAATGCAATACAAAGCAGTTTAAGGGGCTCATATCCATGCACAAGCCAAATTTGAGCCATGTGAAGTGACTGGAAGGGTTCCGCGAACGAGTGTTGATTTTAGTGGGCGGATGTTAGTTTACCTTTTTCTTATTATTCCCCATAGGAAAACTGACTCGAGGGTGAAGATTTCCCGCCTCTCCAGCATGGTCCAAGGCCTGCAGACCCCATGGTCTTCTGATGGCTGGCGGTGGGACTGTGTGCGCTTGGTGTTAGCGGATGGCCTAGGGCCATTGGTGCTGGGTTGCTGTGCTCTGGGGGCCATGAGGTTGGTATTGCAGGAGGCGTTGGTGCAGGACTGGGAGGAGGCTTGGGTGCAGGCGCCGGAGATGGCTGGCACCATTGATTACAGCTAAAGAGCAAGCTGTGGAGATGATCCGAGCAGGAAGAACGGTGATGATTAGGTAACAGTGTATGAAACAACGCTGAAACTGCCGAATCACTATAACTTATTACCACGATCCTCTGCTTTGGGCCCTTTATTTCTAAAATTATTGTTTGTAACAAGATTAGAATCACTGTGTAATGATGTTCCGTGTGAGTGAGACCAATTTGTGCTAGTATGCTGTGGACTGTTTCTCTCTAAACACCTAACGTTGGTATTAATGCATAATATGAGAAAGCATCACGTGGTCTTTGT
>JAMWET010003118.1:0-2500 GCA_024036415.1 Prochilodus magdalenae
GCAGACTTGCCAAAATTGACCGTGGGAGATGTGGACTCGCTGGAGCTCCCCCTGGGAGATGTGGACTCGCTGGAGCTCCCCCTGACGCTGGATGAACTTAAGACTGCTGTTTCGCAGATGGCACCAGGCCGTGCTCCGGGCATTGATGGTCTGCCAGTAGAGTTTTATAAGACTTTTTGGGAGCAGATTGGGCATGACCTGTTTTTAATGTTGACAGAGTGCATGCAGGGTGGTGGTCTGCCGCTGAGCTGCAGGAGAGCGGTGCTGACTCTGCTGCCTAAGAAAGGTGACCTCTGTGACCTGAAGAACTGGCGCCCTTTAGCGCTGTTGTGCACGGACTATAAAATCTTTTCTAAGGCATTGGCTAACAGACTGAAGGGTGTTTTAGGCAGCATCGTGCACAGAGACCAGGCCTACTGTGTTCCAGGCCGCTCCATGACGGACAATTTGTTCCTAATAAGGGACGTGATGGAACTGGCCAACCGCACTCCTACAGACCTGGGTCTGATTTCCTTGGACCAGGAAAAAGCCTTCGACAGGGTGGATCACGGATACCTTTTTAAAACCCTAACGAACTTCGGCTTTGGAGAGCGTTTTATAAAATCCGTAAAGTTGCTGTACACCGGCGCTTCCTGTGTAGTGAAGGTGAGAGGGGGCCTGGCTGGGCCAATTGAGCTGGGGCGTGGAGTCCGTCAAGGTTGTGCAATGTCAGGACAACTCTATGCCCTCTCCATAGAGCCGTTACTACAACTAATACGGAAGAAGGTCAACGGGCTGGGCATCCATGAGGTACCAAGTGTCTCTGTAACAGCTTATGCAGACGATGTGTCGGTATTTGTACGGGACAGGACGGATGTACGTGAATTAGAGGAGTGCCTGCAGACGTACAGTGCTGCATCGTCTGCAAAGGTGAACTGGGGGAAGAGTGGAGCTTTTGCCTCATCGACCTGGAGAGCAGAGTGACTGCCTTCAGACTAAAAGCTGTGCAAAGGCTGCTCTATCGTCCAGATTTGCCCTGGAGGGAGACAGCACATGTACTGCTCCGGAAAGCAGGCAATATGGGGCTTGACCGTCATCTTTTCCTGCTAGACACCACTGGACTGGACCTCTCTGGCCTGGAATCCTTCTATGCATCGATGCTGAGTGCCTGGTCTCTATTGCAGCATACACGTGTGGGGGGCCTGCAGCCGACACCGTGGGTATGGGAGGAGCCGATCTTCTGTAACAAGCTAATACCCCTTCGCTCCGTGCTCTCCACTGCACTGAGGAGGAGGTTCCTGAGCGCTGGGCTGTGTAAAGTGGGTTGCCTGCGGATGTCCGACAGCACTGGGTGGAAAACCGCGGGGCTCCTTTCTCAGCAGACGGGCATTGCCACACAGAGACTTCTTGGGCGGCTCCTGGATGAGGTACAACAAGCACTACCTCATCAGGTGCTTGACCTCCTGGACCAGCCACAGGGAGACACCCCCCCGACGTTTCCCCCACTACATGTGACTGCTGCAGATGGAGGATGGCAGGACAGTAACGGCGCCCTGCTGACTTTCTCGTCTCCAAGCCTGGGCCTGTTTGAGGGGATTGACGGTAAGGCCCTGTATGCGACCTGCGTGAAAGTGAGGCACCTGAAGGACCTGGCGGAGGTGCGTGAGCACAAATGGCAGAAACTGCTGAAGGACCAGACCACTGCTGGGTACAGATGGAGGGTCCTGTACAAACTGCCGCTCCCCAAGAGGTCGGGAGACCTACAGTGGCGACTTATACATGGAGCCATTGCTACCAACCTACACACCTCCCACTTTGTCCAGGGGGTGGAGACTGGGTGCCCATTCTGCGCTCAGCCTGAGACCGTGCAGCACCTGTTCATAGACTGCTCCCGGCTGAATGTGCTGTTCGGTCTGCTACACAGGATCTGCTCAAGACTGGGGACGACCTTCAATCAATCAATCAATCAATCAACATTTATTTTTATAGCGCTTTTTACAACAGATGTTGTCACAAAGCAGCTTTACAAAGAATCTTTACAAAGAATCTGGTGTTCGAGCCCCCAGTGAGCAAGCCGAAGGCAACAGTGGCAAGGAGAACCTCCCTTAGTTAGGAAGGAAGAAACCTCGAGAGGAACCAAGACTCAAAGGGGGAACCCATCCTCCTCGGGTCAACACCAGATACCATACAGCACTAGAAAGCAGAGTGTAATGTCTGATCAGTCTGTAATGATGTTGGTGGTTCCTAAGATGGGTCAGCAGGCGCAGGCCAAGCCTCCACAGTGCAGGACAGCCAGGAGCTCCGTGGTAGTAAAGGTTCCCAGTGGCTCCCAGTCGGGGCAGATGAAGCAACAGCATCAGGCCACACAGGACGGGCAGCAGTTCAGCTCAGACAAAGAGAACAGACAGACTGTTAGCTCTGACAGAAGACCTGAACACACTATACGGTGTTAACAGAGAGATCAGACAGACTGTTAGCTCTGACAGAAGACCTGAACACACTATACGATGTTAACAGAGTG